>JAWNZC010000216.1:1802500-1922500 GCA_035771165.1 Paragorgia papillata
ATATGTATCAAAATGTATCAATTTGCATCAATATGTAACAAAACGTAACAAAGCAACGTTCTTTTTTTATCAAATCACTAAATGAGAGTTAAGCGAATTTGAATGAAATAAATATATACAAATGTGCTTTTTACCAAATACTGGGACCCAGGTCCTATCATAAAACACTTCACAAAAAATCTGCCTGGCCAGATCCTATTACCATATTTGGACACAAAGATCAAAAGATATTTTCCTTCGACTTCACGAGGCGTTGGACAACATCGGATTGTATTTGTATTTTCCAGACGATTTTCAATCGCGATCTCTGTTTAGATTGCTTGATTTAACCTCCCAGTTTGAGTCGAGAAAGATTTTGAAAGATCGGAGCTTTTATATTCCTTCGTTGAATGCAAATTTGCCAAGTGTAAATCTGGGCCCTGCTTAATTCAATTCATTGTTCTTGGCGTTGGAATGTAAAGACGGGGGATTTTTTAAAAGATTTTCAACGACAAAAGGAAGCCAAGCAAAGTCTTGATCGGAAATGGAAACAGATCGCTCTGGAACACCACAGTAAGTGAACTAGTAAAACTAAAGCAAATCAAGCTAAATTACTGTAGAAGGATCGATCGATTTCATAAAAGTTTGGAAATAGTAATTTACTATAACTACCAGTATGGCTGTATATAATTTATATAGTTATCATAATTAGATTTTTAACGGTTTTTTTGCCATCTAAAAGATGCTGTAGCTTGCTTGCTGCGACAATCAATTGATATTGGCCCACTGCAAACTTAACTTGGACGTTTGAAGAAAAATATATCCGTTATTTAGTGTAGATATTTATATTTAAATAAGTTATTGAATAATTAGTTCATAAAGCTTCTTGATATCGAGAATTTTAATATTATATCCAAGATCAGAGCTTATGTGAAGTTGGGGTTTTCATGTAAAAGTGATAAGCATGGGATTGGGATTAAGATTATTCTCGAAATCAAGAAAGCCAAGTTCAAAAAAATGTTTTGTTACATTGATTATAAAGTGTCAGGGTTGAAAATGAATATTTTGGATTCAGTTATTTTTGTAGGCTGACAGACATGTCCATCAGAGACCCACCCTGGAATTGCTTTAGTTAATAAGCTTGCTATATTCAAAAAAGAATTGCACAGTTACTGTGGACATCATGCTATAATTACTATGTTATTAAAGCTATGTTATACAACATCACACTACTACGGTTCCGGTTTGAGCATGGACACATGTAATTTGATGACACACATTTCATGTGGGAAACTAACATGTTGCTAAGTGGAAACTGTAATGTTACTAAGGCCAAACGGTATTGTTTCAAATTTGAAATGAGCGCCAAATTTTCAAAGCAAATGTGGGCGTGATTATAACTCATCTTTATACACAATTAAATCTTCGTCAAGTGAAGCTAAGAATTCCACAGTGCTTTTCCGATTGGCTATTATTACGCTGACAAACCCCACAACGCGATGTTTGCATGAAGAAACAATGCCGTTTGGCCTCCACTTAGCAACATGTTAGTTTCCCGCATGAAATGTGTGTCATCAAATTACGTGTGTCCATGCTCAAACCGGAACCGTAGTATGGTGTAAGACATTAGGCTACATTATAACACATTATTAAAGCTACTGTACATAATATACAGCATCACACTGTGTTGTAAGACATTAGGCTGTATTATAACACATTAAGCTACATTATAGTGCATTATTAAAGCTACGTTATACAACATCACACTATGTTGTAAGACATTACACTACGTTATAAGACGTTATAATAAGCTATGTTTAAAGACATTAGACAAAGTTATAAGACATTAGGCTACATTATAAGATGTCACACATTGTTGTGAGACATTTACTACATCAGATTGACAAAATCTGGCTATTATAACCAGTATTTTTCACCTAATGTCATACACCTTTCAAGAGCAAACTTAGGGGCCGTAATTTACATGGACAAACGTTGTCCCTGGTAGATTAGAGTCACCCTACCCCCCAAGCTACCCTGGGGGAGCCAACTTTGTGTTCATTTTACTTAGCCTTGACAGCGAGCGTCATTTAGTCCATCTAAGCAGGCCCTTAGAGCAATATTTATGCAACCATAAAATGACTGACTATTTTTCTTTTTACTGTACAGATCTACTGGTAGTAATGATCCTATGGAGACAACAGACTACCAACCGTCTCCAGGTAAAACCCAATATATTATCAACCATAAAATGTTCAATGTTTTATACCATGAACAGTACCATGAACAGTGTTCTGCTAACTATATTAACATTTCCATATGTATTCTCCTGGAACAAGTTTATTTTTCTACTCTATCTAGTGTGAAAGGGTTGAATACATTGTCAATGACCATAACCATTATTTATTAGTTCAAATTTCATGTGTTTTTCTTTGTTATTCATAAGTCTTTATCTCCCATACAAACTGAATTCAATTAAATTGAAGGGAGGGAGGGAGGGAGGGAGGGAGGGAGGGAGGGAGGGAGGGAGGGAGGGAGGGAGGGAGGGAGGGAGGGAGGGAGGGAGGGAGGGAGGGAGGGAGGGAGGGAGGGAGGGAGGGAGGGAGGGAGGGAGGGAGGGAGGGAGGGAGGGAGGGAGGGAGGGAGGGAGGGAGGGAGGGAGGGAGGGAGGGAGGGAGGGAGGGAGGGTGGGTTGGGAGGGGAGGGGAGGGAGGGGGGAGGAGGGAGGGAGGAAGGAAGGAGAGAGGGGAGGAAGGAAGGAAGGAGGGAAGGAAGGAAGGAGAGGAGAGAGGGGAGGGAGGAAGGAAGGAGAGAGGGGAGGAAGGAAGGGAGGAAGGAAGAGAGGGAGGACAAAAGAAAGAAAGAAGGGAAAGGAGGAAGAAGGGGAAGAAAGGAGGAAGGAAGAGGCAAGAAGGAAAAGAAGGAAGGAAGGAGAGAGAGAAGGAATGAAGGAGGGAGAGAAGGAAGTATACAGATAAAGACAAAACCTCAGCATTAAGCCTATACTTCCCTCAGCACTACACACCTCGGGAAATACGTGGCTTAATGCCTCAGTTCTCGGTAATTAACGCTTTCTTTTTACCTGCTTCTCACAGGTATCCCTGATAAAGAGGCTTCACCAAACAGCAGTAATGGTAGTCCTGTAAGCTTTGAAGGCCAGGACAATGCTTCAAAGGTAGAGTATTATAGAGATAAATTATAAAAATATTATAAATATAATAAGTACTGTAATAATATCACGGTACAATGCTAGGAAATACTGTCCCTCAAAGAATTACAGTCAAAATGGAGATACCTTCCCACTTCTTCTGTAGTTTGTTGTGTATTACTGTATTTCTGTAGCCACTTGTTGAAAACTGTACAAAAATAGTATAATTTAGCTTTAAATGGCATTTAATCATACAATGGATGTTTATCTGAAATTGATACCAATTAGTTACCAACAGACAAATATACATCAAGAATTGGTGACTTTTATCATTAGACATGCTTCAGTACTCTGTAGTGGCTACAGAAATACAGTAATTACAACAAACTACAGAAGCGGAAATTTCCATTTTGACTGTGATGATAAACTGATTACTGTAACACTACAGTACTCCAAATGTATATAGTTTGGACATCAATTAAAGTTACAGATCCTGGCTAAGATTTTGTCTTTGTGTATGATGTACGCTAGGAATCTATCAACAAGCCACAAGTGTTAGGCCGAGGGAAGAAACGCAAGAAATTAATGAAAGATTCAAATGCTCCCAAAGCTCCATTAACAGGATATGTCCGGTTTTTAAATGAACATCGTGAAAAAGTCCGCAGTGAAAAACCAGAGTTGCCTTTTCATGAAATTACTAAAGTTCTTGGTATGATGTGGACTCAGTTGCCACAGGAACAGAAACAGGTAAAGATTTGAAAATGTAAAAAACTAGACTTAATGTTTAAATTTATTCTCGATTTCAGTTCACTTTTCAATGTGTGGTTTGGAAGTTCATTGCCTAGACTCTAATTACATTTCTAACTTTTAAAGTTCATTATGAAGTTTGATCTGAAGTTCAGAGTGCAATGGAAAGTGAGACATGGCCCATGAACGAGGAGCAGAGTGTAAGATTGGAAAGAACAGAGATTAGGATGATACGATGGATGTGTGGTGTATCTTTGTGGGATAGAGTGTGGAATTGAGAGAAAGAATGGGGATTGAGTTGGTAACTGATGTGAGGTGGAACCGATTGAGATGGCTGGGGCATGTATTACAGAAAGATGATGGTAACTGGGGGAAAAAAAGGATGTCATATGAGGTGGAAGGTGTGAGAGGAAGAGGAAGGCCACTGAGGACGACATGGAGTCAGGTTGTGCAGAGGGACATGAGAGAGAGTGGTCTAAAAAGGGAGGATGCGCAAGAGAGAGAAGTGGAGGAAACTGCAGAAAATGGCCATGAAACGAGTGTTGTCGTTGTACAGTACATATACTTAACTTATTGCTGTGCAGGCTGACCGAGAGTTCTCACTTTGTAAGATGCAATGTTTCTGCTTTGTTTTTAGTCGTACCTTACTGAAGCTGAAAAAGATAAGGAAAGATACATGAAAGAGTTATTTGAATACCAGCAAACAGAGTCGTACAGATCATTTGTAGCCAAACAAGAAATTGCCAATAAAGGTATGATCTCTTCTACTTCACTCCACTCTACTCTACTCCACTCTACTCCACTCTACTTTACTCCACTCTACTCTACTCCACTCTACTCCACTCTACTTTACTCCACTCTACTCTACTACACTCTACTCTACTCCACTCTACTCCACTCCACTCCACTCTACTCTACTACACTCCACTCCACTCTACTCTACTCCACTCCACTCTACTCCACTCTACTCTACTCCACTCTACTCCATTCCACTCCACTCTACTCTACTCCACTCCACTCCACTCCACTCCACTCCACTCCACTCCACTCCACTCCACTCTACTCTACTCTACTCTACTCTACTCTACTCTACTCTACTCTACTCTACTCTACTCTACTCTACTCTACTCTACAGTACTCTACTCTAATAAAATATATTTACACATATATTTTTTTTGTTTTACAGCTGAAAACACTGTTTCAAAATTGGTGAGTTAACCCTTTCATTCCCATCGGTGCCATTTGCCCTGGTCTAACAATATGCCCCTTAAATACATGTATAACCCTAGTATACATTTTATATACATGTATACAGTAAATATATGTTTACCGTACACTGTACCAGTATATCCTTGCAATAGTGACCACCACAGGCAAGTATACGCCTTTCTATTACATTGTAACCATTGAAGTTTATATCCATGACTCTTCTTCCCAGAAGCCAGTAGATCTCGACTTGGTCTGCCATCCTTGTAACATGCATTTCAACTCGACACACAACAAACGTGAACACATGGGTGGTCGTAAACATCAACTGGTCATGCAAAAGATTGATCCTTTGTACGACATGGGTGAGAAAACGACAGAGAAACCAAGTGCTAATGAGACCTCAGCAAAAGACGGCAGTGCTTCATTGGAAAGTAATACCATTGGTTCTCTTGTTGGTGAAAACAACTTGGATATTCCTATTTTCTCTGATGAATTTCTAAACTATAACAGAAGTAAGTGGAAGTAAATTGTGTCAGGCAATATAAGGAGTGAAAGTGACTGGAGTAGAGTGGAGTAGAGTAGGGTGGAGTGGAGTAGAGTGGAGTGGAGTAGAGTAGAGTGGAGTAGGGTGGAGTAGAGTGGAGTAGAGTAGGGTGGAGTAGAGTGGAGTGGAGTAGAGTGGAGTAGGGTAGAGTGGAGTGGAGTAGAGTAGAGTGGAGTGGAGTAGAGTGGAGTAGAGTAGAGTGGAGTAGGGTGGAGTAGAGTAGAGTAGAGTAGGGTGGAGTAGAGTGGAGTAGAGTAGAGTGGAGTAGAGTAGGGTGGAGTAGAGTGGAGTAGAGTGGAGTAGAGTAGAGTGGAGTAGAGTAGAGTAGAGTGGAGTAGAGTAGAGTAGAGTGCAGTAGGGTGGAGTAGAGTAGAGTGCAGTAGAGTAGAGTAGAGTAGAGTGGAGTAGAGTAGAGTGGAGTAGAGTGCAGTAGAGTAGAGTAGAGTAGAGTAGAGTGGAGTAGGGTGGAGTGGAGTAGAGTAGAGTGCAGTAGAGTAGAGTGGAGTAGAGTAGAGTAGAGTGGAGTGGAGTGGAGTGGAGTAGAGTAGAGTGCAGTAGAGTAGAGTGGAGTAGGGTGGAGTGGAGTAGAGTAGAGTGCAGTAGAGTAGGGTGGAGTAGAGTGGAGTAGAGTGGAGTAGAGTAGAGTGGAGTAGAGTAGAGTGGAGTAGAGTGGAGTAGAGTAGAGTGCAGTAGGGTGGAGTAGAGTAGAGTGCAGTAGAGTAGAGTAGAGTAGAGTAGAGTGGAGTAGAGTAGAGTAGAGTAGAGTAGAGTAGAGTGGAGTAGGGTGGAGTGGAGTAGAGTAGAGTGCAGTAGAGTAGAGTAGAGTGGAGTAGGGTAGAGTAGAGTGGAGTGGAGTGGAGTAGAGTAGAGTGCAGTAGAGTAGAGTAGAGTAGAGTGGAGTAGGGTGGAGTGGAGTAGAGTAGAGTGCAGTAGAGTAGAGTAGAGTAGCGTGGAGTAGGGTGGAGTAGAGTGGAGTAGAGTAGGGTGGAGTAGAGTAGAGTAGAGTAGGGTAGGGTAGGGTAGAGTAGAGGTAGAAGAGAGTAGAGTGGAGTAGAGTTAGAGTAGAGTAGAGTGGAGTAGGGTGGAGTGGAGTAGAGTAGAGTAGATATAGAAGAGAGTAGAGCAGAGTGGACTTATTTATTGAGAAACGTATAACAGTATTTAGGTACTGTACACTGACTTACCTTACACCACGCTATCTTTCTTCTAGATCGAGAAAGCGAGCTACGAAAGCTTCGAAAGGCCAACAATGAATACGAGGAACAGAACGCCATGTTAAGCAAGCACATCGACAACATGAAGGCAGCCATTGACAAACTCCAAGATGAAGCATCCAGGTCCAAAGAAGAGAACAAACAACTTCAGTCTCACCTGACTAACTTCAGAGACATGCTCGTTCATAGTCTCGCTGAAATACGCTTACCAGACTCTAACGAGGAGCCGAAGAAGGAATCAATTGATGATTTTGTGGAGGAGTTGTATAAGTTATTCCAGAATCCACTGGCTTATCGAGAGATAGTTATGAAGGTGAAAAATATCGTAGCAAGTTTGGATTATCCTAAGTAAGTTGATATAACTGGTGTGTACTTCCTTCCTTTCATCCTCCCTTCCTTTCTTCCTCCCATTCCTCCTCCCATTCCTCCTCCTTTCCTTCCTTCCTCCATTCCTTCCTTCTTTCCCTTCTTCCTCCATTCCTTCCTTTCTTCCTCCATTCCTTCCTTTTCCTCCCTCCCTCCCTCCCTCCCTCCCTCCCTCCCTCCCTCCCTCCCTCCCTCCCTCCCTCCCTCCCTCCCTCCCTCCCTCCCTCCCTCCCTCCCTCCCTCCCTCCCTCCTTTCCTTCCTCCTTTCCTTCCTTCGCTCCTTCCTCCCTCCTTCCTCCCTCCTCCATGCTGACACACCTTACAAATCTTTCCTTCTTCATTTACTGTAGCTGTTTCGACAAGGTAGAATCATAAAGAAACCATTCTATTTATTTTTTATTAAAGGGCAATAGCACTAAAAATTAAGTTTGTCTAATTTGAAAGAACTCATAAAATTGTAATAGAACATCCTTTAGAACTTTTTCGTATCTCTCTTCGTTTTCAAGATATTTCAATTTGTTTGATATGTAAATGAAATGGTCTCTGACGTCAGGTGTGGGGTAAAATATTTTCACATGTAGCAAAACCAGTTATATCTCTAAGTTTGTTCAGCGAAATCATTTGAAACTGTTCACATAAAAACTCCTTGCGACGCTGAACATTTCATGTTAGATATGTAAGTGATTTTGCTCTGTATGAAAATATTTTACCTGACGTCAGAGATCATCTCATTTACATATCAAACAAATTGAAATATCTTGAAAACGCAGAAAGATACGAAAAAGTTGTAAAGGATCTTCTATTACAATTTTATGAGTTCTTTCAAATTAGACAAACATAATTTGTAATGCCAATACCCTTTAACTTTACAACCATACAAGAGTTAATACAAGTCAACAGGACATGAGTCCCATGTGAAGACCTACAGACTAAACGGGCTCTGGAAAACAGAATAGTTTCATCTGTTTATATTCACGCACACTGAACAGAGAACATTCTATATTCGCCTATATCGATCTCCACATTAAAGTGCAAATGCAGCGAAATTTCACCCCAGTTTTTTATGATTGCATTTGAAAGAACACTTAAAATGACAACGTAACATCTTTCGTAGAATTTCGTTTCCTTGCTTCATCCTTGAGATATTCAGGTTTGTTTGATATGCAAATGTCATACTAATGACTTTTTGAAATAGCATCAATTTTAGGATAGTCCAAATATTTTACACCCAGCTACACACGTTTAGTGACCAGTTATGGCTACATACATGCAAGTGCAAATTTTTATTAAGTACTTTCGATAAGCACTCTCAAAGAAAATCATACTTTTCTAAAAAGTCATTATGCAGTGCGATGTCGTAAGTATTACATTTGCATATCAAACAAACCTGAATATCTCAAGAATGAAGCAAGGAAACGAAATTCTACGAAAGATGTTACGTTGTCATTTTAAGTTTTCTTTCAAATGCAATCATAAAAAACTGGGGTGAAATTTCGCTGCATTGGCTCGCACTTTAACCATGGATAGTAAAATGAGTGGATTGGAAACTAATAGTCACGTGAGGTGTTTCCAGGCCGCCGATTGGCTGAAAAGCGTTTTTCTTTGCTCGAGAGATGTTGAAACCTAGTTGCAAATTGTGATGTCACGAATGGCGTGAGTACGCTTGTTTTACTGAGGTTTTTAGTGAACTTTTCTTCAAATTCTTCATATCCTCACATTCAGATGACTATGTTGACGTTTCAAATGATTTTATCGCCTTACAAACCTGCCTAAGCCACAATCGAGCGTTCGGGGTAAGCGTTGTTGATCTTTGTTTTGATGATTCCTGTGTTGTTTTGAAGAAACTGGCGTCCCCAAATTGCGCTTTGTTTTGCTCGGAATTTGGGATGCATATTTTAACTAGTAAACCTTGATATCTTTTTTTAAAATGAGTAAGAATAGACGGGCATTTTGTCGTATTGTGGCTTTGTCGTATTTACAGACAATTCGATTATCATTTTAGGCTGTATTAATCCCAAACTTTGAATATACTCGGGTTTTTTAAGCTTGTCAATTGCAACCAGGTTGTTATGCTCACGCCATCAAGTTTCCAATCCAGTCTTTTTACTATCCATGCTTTAACATTGGTCTACCTGTTGTTATACTCGAACAAAAACAACAACTTCTCTATTATGATTAAGTTATAAAATAATACGTGTAAATAACGTTGTTTTCTTGTCTTAAAAAACGGTTTTTTATATTATTACAGTACTAAGTTATGGTGTGATGGTTTGAGTATTTAAAATTATTGTTAATGTCTTTGCATTGTTTTTAATTTAAGTTAAAACTCAAAAGGATAAACTTATTATAAAAAAAACACACTCGTTTGTGATTCTGTCTGGAGCGTTTGCCAAGTCAGAAGTTTTGGCCAAAAATGATCAAAAGTCATTTAAAACTTTAGGTTTTAATAATGGCGTAGAGCCGTAGACAGAGTTGAAAAAAAGCTGCGGGTATGTGGGTACCACCCGGAGGAAGGTTTACTTTAGTGGGGAAGGTTTAAAGTCAAAACACGTGAAACAACACATTCGGTAATCTGAGAAAGTTACAATTGATCAAGCAAGGTGTCGAGAAGAAGTGCGATTTGCAGCAAAACATTGGCTAACTAACAATTATGCAGCACTGGCAGTGGCAGCAGTTACATGTGTGAGACATGTACGCTGATGTCTGCTGTGATGTCTGTATCTTCGCAGCAGTCGAGGGTAGTTGGCAGGCTATCAGTCAGCAGCGGTCAGTTATTAGTAGCTATTGTAGTATGCCAAAGCTTACGTAGGAAAACCTAGAAAACCAAGGTACTGTAAAAGTCACGCAGTATTTATGAACGTTGCAAAACAAAATTCTCGCTATATATTTTGAGGAAGGTTATCTAAACTTAAAAACCCATCGGGAGGAAGGTTGAATACTTTTTCCAACTCTGGGCATGGACAACTTTTTTATGCCATAATTATGGGTTCTTGTGGCTCAATGGTTCATAAATGAACAGAAATTGATCTCAAAATAAAAAAGGTTGGTATAAAGAAGTTACACAATCATACTATGAATACTATGAACCTTCTTTCTCAATATCACAAGCTTTGCCTTAAGACAGATGTGAAAGTGATATGGTTGAGTTGTCAAAAGAAAGTGAAGATGGCAGCAGTGGACTAGGAAACGAGTGATGGTCTTTTTCGTAACAATCACCATTTAGTTTAGTAGAGTGTGAACGACCAGTGAGGATGGCGCGAGAAATTTAAGATATTCTCGTAGTTTAATGGATTATTCCATTTCCTTAAAAGAATTAGAAAATGACTGAAGATTAGAGCTAACTAGGGAGGGAGGCAGGGAGGGAGGAGGGAGGGAGGGAGGGAGGGAGGGAGGGAGGGAGGGAGGGAGGGAGGGAGGGAGGGAGGGAGGGAGGGAGGGAGGGAGGGAGGGAGGGAGGGAGGGAGGGAGGGAGGGGAGGGAGGGAGGGAGGGAGGGAGGGAGGGAGGGAGGGAGGGAGGGAGGGAGGGAGGGAGGAAGGGAGGGAGGAGGGAAGGAAGGGAGGGAGGAAAGAAGGAAGGAAAGAAAGAAGGAAGGAGGGAAGGAAGGAAGGGAGGGATGGAGGAAAGAAGGAAGGGGAGGGAGGAAAGAAGGGAGGGAGGGAAGGAAGGACAGTCCAAACTAGACCTTACCTTAATCGGAGTAATATCTTCATGCGAGGCATTATCAACTGGTTTAAAAAATGGATCTCGTGTGGCCATTAATTCTTGTAAATTCTGGTACACCACATTATCTTCAGCAACATAATTTCGCTGATAACAAAAAAAGAAATTTAATGAGTTGGTTTTACGAAATCCTCTGGAAACCTTCCCACACCTAATCGTCCTAATCTTCCTTCACAAACTTCGTTTTGTTCGATCCCTCTCGATCCAAATTATTCCAATCTCTTCCTCCTCACCCTCTTCATTCTTACCAGCTCCCAATTATCCCCCACTCCCATCAATCCTTGTTACACTTCTCTCACAATCCCCATCCTCCCACTGATCTCAAAAGAAAACTGGATAGTGCAACCAAGCCAGCTAAACAAAAGAAATCCGCCATTACTAAGGGACCAAACATGCTGAAAAATGTCTTTATGTCTTCTTAAAACGTCTTCTGTTCCCCAAAAGACTATTGAACTATATTTTCTTTCAAAGATTCAGCATCTCATCCAACCAAATGTTTATATCGGTGCCAGAATACGCTAGAAAGACCATCACTTGGCCCCTTAGTAATGGGCGACTTCCGGCTTCATTTTGTAAACAATAGATACTTAATCCAGTATTATTTCGAGATCAGTGCATCCTCTTCTTCCTAATCCCTTCCCTTGACAACTCCCCTCCTCAACTGTCCTCCTTCCCGACTATTTTCTTTTCTCCCCGTTCCTCTCCCTCCTAATCCTCTTCTCCCTCACAATCCTCTTTTTCTCTCTTCTCCTCTCTTCTTCCTTTATCTCCTTCCTCTTCCTCTCTCACTCCCCTCCTCTCCTTCCTTCTCTCCCTCCTCTTCCCTCTCTTCCCTCTTTCCACTCCTTCCTTCTTCCGCTCCTTTTTTCTTTCCTCCTCTCGTTCCTCTCCTCTATGGTGGGGAGCACGGGAGGCGTGTGCTGTTAGCGCGCTGCCTCTCACCAAAAAGTTAAGCCCGGTTAGACGGGGTTAGTACTTGGATGGGTGACCGCTTGGGATTGACCCCGTTGTCGGGCTGGGACTCATGTGAGTGGAGTTGTAGTTGATCTCTCCTGTGCTTCGAGGGTTTTTCGCCGGGTTCTCCGGTTTTCCTCCCTCCGTAAAATCAACACCTAACATCTTAGCTGTGATCCGTGGTCTGAACTGTGTCGTTGGCGGCTGCTTGGAGCGCCTTTGATATGCCTCGACAAGGCCACGTTGATCTGCGTCCTTTGCAATTCAGCCACTGGCTGCAAGTAAGGATGATTAGCCCCCAGTCCTTTATCCTTTATCCTATCCTGCCTCCTCCGCAGGCCCTCATTGCATCATGGACAGGTCACGCTGTTGAGAGGGCCTGCCAGATCCTGCCAACAAAATGGGGACTGATCCCATTATGCACAGCGAGACTAGGCCCTAGATGCGATAGTTTCGAGAGGGCCTGCAATTTTTTTCCGGCCGCTGTTCGACAAACGTACGTCCAAGTTCTTTTAACACTGTGACCCACCAGGAAATTCGGTCTAAACTTTCTTACAGATCATGACAATGAAGAAACCAATATGTTTTAGAATTACCGATCTCCTGCCAATAATATTTTTAGCGACAAAAAGGAATTGAAGGGGAAAATATCTGCCGAACAAAAGCAAATTCGACGGTCAGGAAAGTACAGGTTTTTCTTAATGTTTTTTTTGCTTTATTTAGCTATCAAAGACTGTCAACTGACCAAGAGTTAATGAGATTTAATTTTGTTAAATTGTAGGCTATAGTGTAGCGTAATTGAAGTTTCAGTTGTTGTGGAAACCGAAAACTGTATAAACCCAAGAGTCTCTGGGTAGACTAAAGTGCATTTTCGTTGATTATTCTGACCGAAAGTTGACAAAGTTCAACCGTAATTGCTTTTTTCAACAATTCCTTCATTTTAAAGCTAGGATTCGTATGTCATAAGTCTTCAATGGCCTTCAAAATCTTCGGAAATAGCCATGGCTATTAACAATGGTAGTTAATTATGCAAATTTATTCCGTGCCAAGTTTTGCCAAATTTTTTACAGGATCTGCCCTTACCTTTACTGACAATCTCATCAAACCAATCCCAACTGTTCTCGAATGAGTAACAGCCAACTGCGCTTGATACTGGACAGCATTCAGAAGACTTTTCAACCCAATTTCATCCACTTTGTTCCCTAAAATATATAACAACAACTACTAATCACTAACGTCTCCTCGCCTTGCTTTAGAGAGATAGTTTATAACTCATTCCTGTCCGAGGGCTTCCCCAGAGGTGAATAAAATCGTCTGACGTTAGCCAGAATAAGATACTAAAGACCGATTCGGACAAGAAAGAGTTAGAGAGATAGTTTATAACTCATTCCTGTCCGAGGGCTTCCCCAGAGGTGAATAAAATCGTCTGGCGTTAGCAAGAATAAAATACTAAAGACCAATTCGGACAGGAAAGAGTTTGTATAAGTCACAATTCATAATTTGAAATCAGTATGTTAAAATCTTACTGGATAAATTCAGGTTGATGAGCGCTCGGTTGCCAGGAATAAAAAGCTCGCCTTTAATCTCGTCTACTGGTTCCAATAAAGGATTAGGATACTCGACAATGTCAGTCATCTTAAGAATAGAAAGTCAAATACAATAAAGTGAATTTATTTATATTTATTGGGAGGGTAACATATGCATGCAGTGCCGGATTTAGGAAGGACAGGGCGGACTGGGCGGTCGCCCAGGGCTCCCCACAAAATAATAGGGACCTTTAGCAAACGGAACGGGAACGTCGTGATAACGTCTTTCATACAAAGGAAATTTACATCTAAAACAAAGACAATGAACAAATTGAACTCCCAAGAGTAATCCCTGCACCGTCCTCGTTGTGCATACAACGTCAACTGATGCATCTTCACGTATTCAGGACGACCTTGACACATTGAACAGTGAAAGCTGTTGGGTGAATTTGACGTTAACGTATATAGCGGACAGCATCTTTTAGAGGCTCTAAAGCTTTTTGAAGGTCGAAACATATACATCAAGCCCAAGAAATTCCGTGTCAGTGATGCATGATTTCTTTTAAAGTGTATATGAAATGAAAATTAAGTTTGTCTAATTTGAAAGAACTCTTGATATTGTAAAGTAACATCTTCTACAGTTTTTCCATATCTTACTTCATTCTTGAGATATTACTATTTGTTTGATATGTAAATGATCACACTGCATACGTCACATTGTATAATGAGTTGTTGGAAAATTAGGAATATCGTTGAAGTTATCGAACAAACTCACACGAAACTGGACATGTAGGTATCTCATGACTTTAAACAAACACAGGTTCAAGCGATTTAACAGATTAATATCAATGATATACAACGATTTCTCAGAACTCATTATACAATGTGACGTATGCAGTGTGATATCATTGACATCAAACAAATAGCAATGTCTCAAGAACGAAGTAAGATATAGAAAAACTGTAGAAGATGTTACTTTACCATTTCAAGAGTTCTTCCAAATTAGACAAACTTAATTTTCATTTCATATACACTTTAAATGTCGTAATTCAGATTGCTCGCTTCATTCTAGCTTTGTCTAAAATCTTTGAAAGGTGGTATTTGAAAAAATAGTTAACGTCAAACTCGCCCAACAACAACTTTCACTGCATGTGTATAATACGTCGTTCTGCGTACGCTAAGATTCTTTCGTTGAGGTAACATGTACAACGAGGACGATGCATCAATTCATGATATTTTGGATTTTACATTGTATGAATTGAAGGACGTCGTCACTGACGTTCCCGTTGTCTTTGCTAAAGGTCCCTAATGTTTAAGGGGGGGGGGGGGGGCTCCACAAAAATGTCTTGAAAGTTGAAAAAATAGGTGTTGAAATGAAAAAAATCTTGAGAGCCCAAAATATGAGTCAAAAACAAGACAAAAGATATATGGATGATATATAGATGATATATATGATATATAGAGGGTTGTGTCCCATGTACTATATATACTGAATATTACTTACGTATCTTTAATCCGTACTTATAATTGTTTAACTTACTCCCGTATCATATTTACACTGCGCCTTCAACCGTCGTTGCCTTCGCAAGTTAACAAAAAATATAGTAAGATGCGCTTTTTGGCCTAAGGCCATATACCGCATTCTTTGCAAATTTTATTCATCTACATTATATAACCCCAGTGTCAGTCCAATTACCTACATCATTGGGGAGCACGGGTGGCGCGTGCTATTAGGGCGCTGCCTCTCACCAATAGTTAAGCCCGGTCAGACGGGGTTAGTACTTGGATGGGTGACCGTCTGGGAATAACCCCGTTCTCCGGGTGGGGACTCATGCGAGTAGAGTTTATTAGAAGTAATATTGGGCATTTCACTCGATTACATAGCATGTACTAAGGATTTTGGGTGAAGGAAAATTCGAGTGTAGAATATATACATGGGACCAGTTGCGAAAAATGCAACTACACAGGCCTTCCGCCAGGAATTGAACCCACGACCTTGGTCTCTCCTGTGATCCGAGGGTTTTTCGCCGGGTTCTCCGGTTTTCCTCCCTCCGTAAAATCAGCACCTATAGGTCTTAGCTGTAAATGGAGGACCCCACCAGCTCTGCTGAAAAACTTATCCTCCTTAAATAAATAATAATAATAATCTTATTCAAAAAAATATGACTATGTAACTTAGCATACATTCAGAAATAGAATTGATATATTGTGCTGGTCAGTGACCGCCCAGGGGCCTCCACAGTCCTAAATCCGGCGCTGAACATATGACAGTATTTTAGATACTGACCTCACTCCTTGATTGGAACTAGTTTGTAGAATTAACTGGGAAACAATGGTGTTGATTTTGCGGATTGAGGAAAACCGAAGAACTAAATTAAACTAACCTTATTTACTAGTATTACTAGTGGAAAAGCTTTGTCTATTGGTTTTACAGTAAAAGACCTATTGTCGACAAGCATTTTAATTCAAAATAAATTCAATTTAATTCAAAATAAATTCAATTTAATTCAAAATAAATTCAATTTAATCCAAAATAAATTCAATTTAATTCAAAATAAATTCAATTTAATTCAAAATAAATTCGATTTAATCCAAAATAAATTCAATTTAATCCAAAATAAATTCAATTTAATCCAAAATAAATTCAATTTAATTCAAAATAAATTCAATTTAATTCAAAATAAATTCAATTTAATTCAAAATAAATTTGATTTAATTCAAAATAAATTCAATTTAATCCAAAATAAATTCAATTTAATTCAAAATAAATTCGATTTAATTCAAAATAAATTCAATTTAATCCAAAATAAATTCAATTTAATTCAAAATAAATTCAATTTAATTCAAAATAAATTCAATTTAATTCAAAATAAATTCAATTTAATTCAAAATAAATTCAATTTAATTCAAAATAAATTCAATTTAATTCAAAATAAATTCAATTTAATCCAAAATAAATTCAATTTAATTCAAAATAAATTCAATTTAATCCAAAATAAATTCAATTTAATTCAAAATAAATTCAATTTAATTCAAAATAAATTCAATTTAATTCAAAATAAATTCAATTTAATTCAAAATAAATTCAATTTAATTCAAAATAAATTCAATTTAATTCAAAATAAATTCAATTTAATTCAAAATAAATTCAATTTAATTCAAAATAAATTCAATTTAATTCAAAATAAATTCAATTTAATTCAAAATAAATTCAATTTAATTCAAAATAAATTCAATTTAATTCAAAATAAATTCAATTTAATTCAAAATAAATTCAATTTAATTCAAAATAAATTCAATTTAATCCAAAATAAATTCAATTTAAAAATAAATTCAATTTAATTCAAAATAAATTCAAATCCAAAATAAATTCAATTTAATTCAAAAATAAATTCAATTTAATTCAAAATAAATTCAATTTAATTCAAAATAAATTCAATTTAATTCAAAATAAATTCAATTTAATTCAAAATAAATTCAATTTAATTCAAATAAATTCAATTTAATTCCAAAATAAATTCAATTTAATTCAAAATAAATTCAATTTAATTCAAAATAAATTCAATTTAATTCAAAATAAATTCAATTTAATTCAAAATAAATTCAATTAATTCAAAATAAATTTAATTCAAAAATAAATTCAATTTAATTCAAAATAAATTCAATTTTAATTCAAAATAAATTCATTTAATTCAAAATAAATTCAATTAATTCAAAAAAAATTTTAATTCAAAATAAATTCAATTTAATTCAAAAATAAATTCAATTCAAAATAAATAATTTAAATATAAATTCAAAATAATTCAATTTAATTCAAAAATTCAATTTAATTCAAAAATAAATTCAATTTAATTCAAAATAAATTCAATTTAATTCAAAATAAATTCAATTTAATTCAAAATAAATTCAATTTAATCCAAAATAAATTCAATTTAATTCAAAATAAATTCAATTTAATTCAAAATAAATTCATTTAATTCAAAATAAATTTAATTCAAAATAAATTCAATTTAATTCAAAATAAATTCAATTTAATAAATTCAAATATTCAATTCAAAATTCAATTTAATCCAAAATAAATTCCAATTTAATTCAAAATAAATTCAATTAATCAAATAAATTCGATTTAATTCAAAATAAATTCGATTTAATTCAAAATAAATTCAATTTAATTCAAAATAAAATTCGATTTAATTCAAAATAAATTCGATTTAATTCAAAATAAATTCAATTTAATTCAAAATAAATTCAATTTTAATTCAAAATAAATTCGATTTAATTCAAAATAAATTCAATTTAATTCAAAATAAATTCAATTATAATTCAAAATAAATTCAATTTAATTCAAAAATAAATTCAAATAAATAAATTCAAAATAAATTCAATTTAATTCAAAATAAATTCAATTTAATTCAAAATAAATTCAATTTAATTCAAAATAAATTCAATTCAAAATAAATTCAAATTTAATTCAAAATAAATTCAAAAATAATTCAACTTTAATTCAAAATAAATTCAATTAATCCAAAATAAATTCAATTTAATTCAAAATAAATTCAATTTAATTCAAAATAAATTCAATTTAATTCAAAAAATAAATTCAAATTCAAAAATTCAATTTAATTCAAAATAAATTCAATTTAATTCAAAATAAATTCAATTTAATTCAAAATAAATTCAATTTAATTCAAAATAAATTCAATTTAATTCAAAATAAATTCAATTTAATTCAAAATAAATTCAATTTAATTCAAAATAAATTCAATTTAATTCAAAATAAATTCAATTTAATTCAAAATAAATTCAATTTAATTCAAAATAAATTCAATTTAATTCAAAATAAATTCAATTTAATTCAAAATAAATTCAATTTAATTCAAAATAAATTCAATTTAATTCAAAATAAATTCAATTTAATTCAAAATAAATTCAATTTAATTCAAAATAAATTCAATTTAATTCAAAATAAATTCAATTTAATTCAAAATAAATTCAATTTAATTCAAAATAAATTCAATTTAATTCAAAATAAATTCAATTTAATTCCAAAATAAATTCAATTTAATTCAAAATAAATTCAATTTAATTCAAAATAAATTCAATTTAATTCAAAATAAATTCAATTTAATTCAAAATAAATTCAATTTAATTCAAAATAAATTCAATTTAATTCAAAATAAATTCAATTTAATTCAAAATAAATTCAATTTAATTCAAAATAAATTCAATTTAATTCAAAATAAATTCAATTTAATTCAAAATAAATTCAATTTAATTCAAAATAAATTCAATTTAATTCAAAATAAATTCAATTTAATTCAAAATAAATTCAATTTAATTCAAAATAAATTCAATTTAATTCAAAATAAATTCAATTTAATTCAAAATAAATTCAATTTAATTCAAAATAAATTCAATTTAATTCAAAATAAATTCAATTTAATTCAAAATAAATTCAATTTAATTCAAAATAAATTCAATTTAATTCAAAATAAATTCAATTTAATTCAAAATAAATTCAATTTAATCCAAAATAAATTCAATTTAATTCAAAATAAATTCAATTTAATTCAAAATAAATTCAATTTAATTCAAAATAAATTCAATTTAATTCAAAATAAATTCAATTTAATTCAAAATAAATTCAATTTAATTCAAAATAAATTCAATTTAATTCAAAATAAATTCAATTTAATTCAAAATAAATTCAATTTAATTCAAAATAAATTCAATTTAATCCAAAATAAATTCAATTTAATTCAAAATAAATTCAATTTAATTCAAAATAAATTCAATTTAATTCAAAATAAATTCAATTTAATCCAAAATAAATTCAATTTAATTCAAAATAAATTCAATTTAATTCAAAATAAATTCAATTTAATTCAAAATAAATTCAATTTAATTCAAAATAAATTCAATTTAATTCAAAATAAATTCATTTAATTCAAAATAAATTCAATTTAATTCAAAATAAATTCAATTTAATTCAAAATAAATTCAATTTAATTCAAAATAAATTCAATTTAATTCAAAATAAATTCAATTTAATTCAAAATAAATTCAATTTAATTCAAAATAAATTCAATTTAATTCAAAATAAATTCAATTTAATTCAAAATAAATTCAATTTAATTCAAAATAAATTCAATTTAATTCAAAATAAATTCAATTTAATTCAAAATAAATTCAATTTAATTCAAAATAAATTCAATTTAATTCAAAATAAATTCAATTTAATTCAAAATAAATTCAATTTAATTCAAAATAAATTCAATTTAATCCAAAATAAATTCAATTTAATTCAAAATAAATTCAATTTAATTCAATTTAATTCAAAATAAATTCAATTTAATTCAAAATAAATTCAATTTAATTCAAAATAAATTCAATTTAATTCAAAATAAATTCAATTTAATTCAAAATAAATTCGATTTAATTCAAAATAAATTCAATTTAATTCAAAATAAATTCAATTTAATCCAAAATAAATTCAATTTAATTCAAAATAAATTCAATTTAATCAAAATAAATTCAATTTAATTCAAAATAAATCCAATTTAATTCAAAATAAATTCAATTTAATTCAAAATAAATTCAATTTAATTCAAAATAAATTCAATTTAATCCAAAATAAATTCAATTTAATTCAAAATAAATTCAATTTAATTCAAAATAAATTCAATTTAATTCAAAATAAATTCAATTTAATCCAAAATAAATTCAATTTAATCCAAAATAAATTCAATTTAATTCAAAATAAATTCAATTTAATTCAAAATAAATTCAATTTAATTCAAAATAAATTCAATTTAATTCAAAATAAATTCAATTTAATTCAAAATAAATTCGATTTAATTCAAAATAAATTCAATTTAATTCAAAATAAATTCGATTTAATTCAAAATAAATTCGATTTAATTCAAAATAAATTCGATTTAATTCAAAATAAATTCAATTTAATCCAAAATAAATTCAATTTAATTCAAAATAAATTCAATTTAATCCAAAATAAATTCAATTTAATTCAAAATAAATTCAATTTAATTCAAAATAAATTCGATTTAATTCAAAATAAATTCAATTTAATTCAAAATAAATTCAATTTAATCCAAAATAAATTCAATTTAATTCAAAATAAATTCAATTTAATCCAAAATAAATTCAATTTAATTCAAAATAAATTCAATTTAATTCAAAATAAATTCGATTTAATTCAAAATAAATTCGATTTAAAATAAATTCGATTTAAAATAAATTCGATTTAATTCATAATAAATTTGATTTAATTCAAAATAAATTCGATTTAATTCAAAATAAATTCAATTTAAATAACCTTGACTAAACTGAACTTGTACTTGACCCCGTGTGAAACGATCAAAATTCGGCGCGCGGCGCAGTCACCTGCAACCAGCAGTAACTCTATCAGTTGTATCTAAACTGTTATCCTCAGAGGTCCAGTAAGGGCCAACCCTCATTGGTGCAGTGTTACTATAGGAGGAAACCGGAGTACCTGGAGGAAACCTGTGGTGTTTGGTAGAGTCAAACTGGAAACACTCTTCTCACATGCGGCCAAAGTGCATTTTTTTAATCAGATAACTGCACCGTGCAGGAATCGAACCCGGCTCGCAGAGGTGAAAGGCACGTGTACTAACCACTGTGCCGGTTCCAGGGTTTTTCATATGAGGTGTTGGTCCAGTGAAAACTCCTCGAACTCTAGTACTAACCCCATTCAACCAGCGGTGAGAGGCAGCGCACTAACAGCTTGTGTCAAAGTCAGGCTAGTGACAGATTAAGAGGCGACTGATTGAGTCACTGACAGTCTAAAGACTACGGAATAATCTAATATAATATATAAAGCCTTCTAGTTGTCATACATGTACTATTTACAGAATGAGTGACCGTTCTGTATCAGGGTATACAGATACGAGGTGAAGCCGAGTGCCTGTATCCCGATACAGAACGGACACGAATTCTGTAAATGACTTCTAAAACGTCCATTAAGTTAGCTAAAACTACATCATGTTAAGAGCTGATAAACCTTCGAGGTAAGGTTTAATAGGCTACGATTATTAAATTAGTGATGTGAGCATGCGCTTTGATTTAGTATTAGTCCCACAATATTATATTCTATAGTGACGTGCCACAACATTATATTCTAAGTGACGTGCCATAAATAGCCCTTCTGATCTTAACAACTGTTTGCATCTTCATCTTGTATGAGGACGCTACCAGCGTATCTTACTCAAGATAGTTGAATGCGAAGAGTCTGTACACTTGCTACAGAACTGATATCAGTGTTTGTAAATGTGATACAGAACTGATGTTTTATTAAACAGTTCTGTATCACATTTACAGATACTGATATCAGTTCTGTACCGGGGTAAACAGACATTGATTAAACCTTAATTTCTTTTGAATTTTCCTCATGAATTATTAATGAGTTTTAGAAACATATATATATAGTTTCACCTCTTGGTCAACTACTCCTGTAAAACCTTTCTTGTCAACCTTCGCCATTGAAGCTTTTTTTCCCTTCTTCGCATCCTTAGACGCATCTATTGAGGAAACTTAAAAAACAAAAAAAACAAGAGTGAACAAGTTGTAGCAATGGCGTTATTTGGTGAAGCTTGTTTACAAACAATGCCACAACAAGTTGTTGGAACAACCTGTGACAGACTTGTTCATCACAATAACTTGTTACAAACAATGCTACAGCATTGGAACAACCTGTGACAGACTTGTTGATCACAACAACTTGTTACAAACAATGCCACAACAAGTTGTTGGAACAACCTGTGACAGACTTGTTGATCACAATAACTTGTTACAAACAATTCCACAGTAAGTTGTTGGAACAACCTGTGACAGACTTGTTGATCACAACAACTTGTTACAAACAATGCCACAACAAGTTGTTGGAACAACCTGTGACAAACTTGTTGATCACAATAACTTGTTACAAACAATGCCACAGCAAGTTGTTGGAACAACCTGTGACAGACTTGTTGATCACAATAACTTGCTACAAACAATTCCACAGCAAGTTGTTGGAACAACCTGTGACAGACTTGTTGATCACAACAACTTGCTACAAACAATGCCACAACAAGTTGTTGGAACAACCTGTGACAGACTTGTTGATCACAACAACTTGTTACAAACAATGCCACAGCAAGTTGTTGGAACAACCTGTGACAGACTTGTTGATCACAACAACTTGTTACAAACAATGCCACAGCAAGTTGTTGGAACAACCTGTGACAGACTTGTTGATCACAATAACTTGTTACAAACAATTCCACAGCAAGTTGTTGGAACAACCTGTGACAGACTTGTTGATCACAACAACCTGTTACAAACAATGCCACAGTAAGTTGTTGGAACAACCTGTGACAGACTTGTTGATCACAACAACTTGTTACAAACAATGCCACAACAAGTTGTTGGAACAACCTGTGACAGACTTGTTGATCACAATAACTTGTTACAAACAATTCCACAGCAAGTTGTTGGAACAACCTGTGACAGACTTGTTGATCACAATAACTTGTTACAAACAATTCCACAGCAAGTTGTTGGAACAACCTGTGACAGACTTGTTGATCACAACAACTTGTTACAAACAATGCTACAGCAAGTTGTTGGAACAACCTGTGACAGACTTCTTGATCACAACAACTTGTTACAAACAATGCTACAGCAAGTTGTTGGAACAACCTGTGACAGACTTCTTGATCACAACAACTTGTTACAAACAATGCTACAGCAAGTTGTTGGAACAACCTGCGACAGACTTGTTGATCACAACAACTTGTTACAAACAATGCCACAGCAAGTTGTTGGAACAACCTGTGACAGACTTGTTGATCACAACAACTTGTTACAAACAATGCCACAACAAGTTGTTGAAACAACCTGTGACAGACTTGTTGATCACAATAACTTGTTACAAACAATTCCACAGCAAGTTGTTGAAACAACCTGTGACAGACTTGTTGACCACAACAACTTGTTACAAACAACGCCACAGCAAGTTGTTGGAACAACCTGTGACAGACTTCTTGATCACAACAACTTGTTACAAACAATTATACAGCAAGTTGTTGGAACTTGTTACAACTTGCGCATTTTTGCATGTGTGGAACTTACCTTTTTTGGCTGGTTTTTCTTCGACTTTTTTCCCTTCCTAAACGAAATTCAAAGTAGATAACAAAAATTCCAATCAAAATCAAAACGCCAAGACTTGATTGGCAATGGACGATAATGGGGCGTTCTGTTCAATTCACCTTTTTTGTTCCTTTCTGTTTGTCCTTTCTCTGACGATCTTCCTTGCTTAAGTGACTCCTGAAATAATAGATTAAGAACAAAATCTATTTTGAAGTTGAATAAGCTAATCACTTGTTAACTCATTCCTGCCTAGGATGTCTGAGGGTTCTCTCTTTGATGAGTAAAATCATCTGGTGTTAGACACAGTAAAACAATAAAGGAACCATTTTTGGCCAGCTCAGACAGGAATGGGTTAATCACTTGTTAACTCATTGCTGCCTAGGATGTCTGAGGGTTTTCTCTTTGACGAGTAAAATCATCTGGTGTTAGACAGAGTAAGACAATAATGGGACCATTTTTGATCAGCTCAGGCAGGAATGGGTTAATCACTTGTTAACTCATTGCTGCCTAGGATGTCTGAGGGTTTTCTCTTTGATGAGTAAAATCATCTGGTGTTAGACAGAGTAAAACAATAAAGGAACCATTTTTGGCCAGCTCAGACAGGAATGGCTTAATCACTTGTTAACTCATTGCTGTCTAGGATGTCTGAGGGTTCTCTCTTTGATGAGTAAAATCATCTGGTGTTAGACAGAGTAAAACAATAAAGGGACCATTTTTGACCAGCTCAGGCAGGAATGGGTTAATCACTTGTTAACTCATTGCTGCCTAGGATGTCTGAGGGTTTTCTCTTTGATGAGTAAAATCATCTGGTGTTAGACAGAGTAAAACAATAAAGGAACCATTTTTGGCCAGCTCAGACAGGAATGGCTTAATCACTTGTTAACTCATTGCTGTCTAGGATGTCTGAGGGTTCTCTCTTTGATGAGTAAAATCATCTGCTGTTAGACAGAGTAAAACAATAAAGGAACCATTTTTGGCCAACTCAGGCAGGAATGGGTTAATCACTTGTTAACTCATTGCTGCCTAGGATGTCTGAGGGTTCTCTCTTTGATGAGTAAAATCATCTGCTGTTAGACACAGTAAAACAATAAAGGAACCATTTTTGGCCAACTCAGGCAGGAATGGGTTAATCACTTGTTAACTCATTGCTGCCTAGGATGGCTGAGGGTTCTCTCTTTGATGAGTAAAATCATCTGGTGTTAGACAGAGTAAAACAATAAAGGGATCATTTTTGACCAGCTCAGGCAGGAATGGGTTAATCACTTGTTAACTCATTGCTGCCTAGGATGGCTGAGGGTTCTCTCTTTGATGAGTAAAATCATCTGGTGTTAGACAGAGTAAAACAATAAAGTTGTGCCACAGCAACAATGCGAGTGAAAGGGTTAATCAACTTACCCGCTGCGCACGCTTGGGGGTCGTTCGTTTTTTGGCGTTCCTTGATTAACAGATCTCACTTGACCAACAGGCTAAATGAAGAATGGACATGGGCTAACTTAGGTCTAAGTAAGTCTAGGTAGGTCTGAGTTGCTCTAAGTATAGGTCGAAGTTGCTCTAAGTAGGTCTAAGCAGGTCTAAGTAGGTCTAGGTAGGTCTAAGTAGGTCTAGGTAGGTCTAAGCAGGTCTAAGTAGGTCTAGGTAGGTCTAAGTAGGTCTAAGCAGGTCTAAGTAGGTTTAAGTAGGTCTAAGCAGGTCTAAGTAGGTCTAGGTAGGTCTAAGTAGGTCTAAGTTGGTCTAAGTAGGTCTAAGTTGGTCTAAATTGGTCTAAGTTGGTCTAAGTAGGTCTAGGTAGGTCTAGGTAGGTCTAAGTTGGTCTAAGTTGGTCTAAGTTGGTCTAAGTTGGTCTAAGTTGGTCTAAGTTGGTCTACGTTGGTCTACGTAAGTCTAAGTAGGTCTAAGTTGGTCTAAGTAGGTCTAGGTAGGTCTAAGTAGGTCTAAGTAGATCTAAGTTGGTCTAAGTAGGTCTAAGTTTGTCTAAGTAGGTCTAAGGTGGTCTAAGTTGGTCTAAGTAGGTCTAAGTAGGTCTAAGTAGGTCTGAGTTGGTCTAAGTTGGTCTAAGTAGGTCTAAGTAGGTCTAAGTTGGTCTAAGTAGGTCTAAGTTGGTCTAAGTAGGTCTAAGTTTGTCTAAGTTGGTCTAGGTAGGTCTGAGTAGGTCTAAGTTGGTCGAAGTAAGTCTAAGTAAGTTTAAGTAGGTCTAAGTTGGTCAAAGTAAATATAAGTAGGTCTAAGTTGGTTTAAGTTGGTGTAAGTTGGTTCAAACAAAGCGGAAAGCTGGTGAGATGCTGAAATTTTTAGATTTAAGAATGTTTAAGTACGTCTTAGTATTATTATTTGTTAATTATAAATTATTATTATATTTTTATCTTATTTTAATTTTTCTTATTAAATCAACGTGCCTTAAGAATATTATTTTAATTTAATATTAATGTTAGATTTAGGTTAAACTTACAACGCGAAATACTCTTGCGGGCTTTTTTCGCGGGGACACCTGATCATGATTTAAACTTTTAAAACTTTCAACATTTGGCATCTGAAAACCGTTTTTAAAATAATACGTTTTTATATTTATAGTTAATTTTATTCATGATTTTAATTATGATTTAATTGTGACTTTATCATCATCAGCAGTATAGCACCACCATCACAACCATCATCACGACTATAATCATCAACACCACCATCATCATCACCACCACAACCATCACCACTATCATCACCACCACTATCATCATCCCCACCACAACCATCACCACTATCATCACCACTATCACTACCATAATCACCATCATCATCATCATCATCACCACTACTATCATCATCACCACAACCATCATCATCACCACAACCACAACCATCACCACCACCACAATCATCACAGGTCATCGACACCACAGGCACCACTATCATCACCACCACCACTACAACCACAAACACCATCATCATCCATCACCACCACAAACACCACCATCATCACCAACACCACCACCACCACCACAACAACAACCATACCATCACAACAACAACAATCATCACCACCATCACGACCACCACCATTATCGCCACCATCTTCACCCTTATCACCACCACCATCACTAATTATTATTACGCATTATATTTACCCAAGTTTAAGGTTAATATTTACAAATTATCGCAACTAAATTGACGACATGAAGTGTGCCTTCGCTAACCATTAAGATTTAAGACGAAAGAAGAAGAGAAAAAGCAACGTAAAAAACAAAAATTATCGGATAAACAGTTTTGAATAAACTTAGATTCCCTTCTCTAACCTCTTCAACGTTTTTCTTCGACAAGAGTAATCTTCGAGCTACGGTTTCCTCGTGATTCAGGGCAAACTTAGAGATCGTCTAGAGGGAAAATAAGAGAAGCCAAAACTCTTTGACCTACTGTTCACAGAAAAGCTTCTTTCATTCATACATTCCTTCCTTCCTTCCTTCCTTCCTCCATCACTTCTTTCTTTCTTTCTTTCCATCCATCCATCCATCCATCCATCCATCCATCCATCCATCCATCCATCCATCCATCCATCCATCCATCCATCCATCCATCCATCCATCCTTCCTTCCTTCCTTCCTTCCTTCCTGCCTGCCTGCCTGCCTGCCTGCCTTCCTTCCTTCCTTCCTTCCTTCCTTCCTTCCTTCCTTCCTTCCTTCCTTCCTTCCTTCCTTCCTTCCTTCCTTCCTTCCTTCCTTCCTTCCTTCCGTCCATCCCTCCCGGCCTCCTTCCTTCCATCCTATCTACGTTCCTTCCTCCCTCCCTCCTTTCCTTCCCTCCCTCCCTCCCTGCCTCCCTCCTTCCTTCCATCCTACCTACGTTCCTCCCTTCCTCCCTCCCTTCATTCCTTCCCTCCTCCCTCCCCCCTCCCTCTCTTCCTTCCTCCCTCCCTCCCTCCCTCCCCTCCTTCCTTCCTTCCTTCCTTCCTTCCTTCCTTCCTTCCTTGAATAACCATATTATGATAGTGCTGGAATAATTAAAAGTGTTCTTACTTCTCCTAACTTAACAACTTTACCTCTCCTAATTTAGAAGCACCAGCATCTTTTATCAAATTACTCCCAAGATCCAAAGTCAACAATGTTCTGTTTAGTCTTAAACCCTAAAGAAAATACAAGATAATAATCATCTGGTCTTGGTTACAGAAAAATTAAGAGAGATTATGTAATGTAGACACGTAAAAAACTAGAGTGCTGTGTAGCCAATGTTTTAGATAGAGCAAAGTGAAAAGATGGTAAACTACTGAGAATAGGTTTGATAACGAAATACTGACGTTTCAAGCAGAGTTCTTCATCAGAGTAAAAACTAGAGTGCTGTGTAGGCAGTGTTTTAGATAGAGCAAAGTGAAAAGATGGTAAACTACTGAGAATAGGTTTGATAACGAAATACTGACGTTTCAAGCAGAGCCCTTCATCAGAGTAAAAACTAGAGTGCTGTGTAAGCAGTGTTTTAGATAGAGCAAAGTGAAAAGATGGTAAACTACTGAGAATAGGTTTGATAACGAAATACTGACGTTTCAAGTCAAAGTTCTTCATCAGAGTAAATCATGGAGTAATATAAAAGTAGAGTGCTTTAAAGTTGGTAAACTACTGAGATTTTAGAGAATGAAATACTGACGTTTCAAGCCAAAGTTCTTCATCTGAGTAAATCATGGAGTAATATAAAAGTAGAGTGTTGTGTAGGCAGTGTGTTACGATGTATAGAAAATCTTAAAGATGGTGAACTGCTGAGATTTTAGAGCCGAACGAAATACTGACGTTTCAAGCAGAGACCTTCATCAGAGTAAAAACTAGAGTGCTGTGTAGGCAGTGTTTTGGATAGAGCAAAGTGAAAAGATGGTAAGCTATTGAGAATAGTTTTGATAACGAAATACTGACATTTCAAGCAGAGCTCTTCATCAGAGTAAAAAGTAGAGTGCTGTGTAGGCAGTGTTTTAGATAGAGCAAAGTGAAAAGATGGTAAACTGCTGAGAATAGTTTTAATAACGAAATACTGACGTTTCAAGCAGAGCTCTTCATCAGAGTAAAAAGTAGAGTGCTGTGTAGGCAGTGTTTTAGATAGAGCAAAGTGAAAATGTGGTAAACTGCTGAGAATAGTTTTGATAACGAAATACTGACGTTTCAAGCAGAGTCCTTCATCAGAGTAAAAAGTAGAGTGCTGTGTAGGCAATGTTTTAGATAGAGCAAAGTGAAAATGTGGTAACCTGTTAGAGCTAGTATCAAAAATATTCCTAAGTCTTAGCCCACCTTGGCCAACAGAGCAACGCCCTCGCAGGATATTTTATTGTAGCACAAATTCAGAGTCAATAGGTTTTTATTTGTAGATAACGCTCGCCCAATGTGAGTGGCTCCCATGTCGTTCACGTGACAGTTTCTTAGTGATAGATGCTGGATTCTAAATAGTAAAAAGTAAAAATGTGCTGTTAGAACAACTTGTTCATGACTGTTGATTTATCCATGAACAAGTTGTTCGAGCTATAAGTAAACAACTTGTTGACAACTTGTTCACGGCGTGCAGCACAACAATAACGAGGTTCAGATCACACTTCCACTACCGCTACTGCTACCGTAAATGTGGTTAAGCTGATGTAATGTTCGTTTTTTCGTTCTGTAGTCGCAGTTGGTTTTAATCCTAGTATCGTAAAACGCTTTTTTTTTGCACTAGGTTTGAGACCTGCGACCATTACTGAACGTAAAAACAATATTTGACAAGCTTAATTATATTTACCGTAGCGGTAGTGGAAGTGTGATCTGAACCTCGCTAACATTTGTTCACGCCTGTTAACAACCGTGAACAATTTGTGCGTTTTTACGAAAAAAACGATAAATGAAAAACGATAAATGAAAAAAAAAAAATGAAAAAAAAAAATACATAAAAAAAACGATAAATGAAAAAAAAAACAACAAAAAAAACAAACGATAAATTCTTCTTACGTGTTTTCCTCGCCTAAAAACATTCCATATCTTTGAAGGATAACAGGATTACCGTCAAGGGAAAGACTCCTAGAGAAAGAACATTAGTCTTTATCAAGCTTGAATTTAGTGGAATACAAAATTTCTGCAACTTTTAGTGTGTTATCACGACTTACTTTAGCAAAGGAAGCTGTTTGACTACAGTCGCCAAGCTCTCAAGTAATTTATCCGTAAGACCAGTATTCCAGAAACTCGAGAAAAAAATTGAAAAAAAAAATTGAGTTACTGGAAGACCTAATCTTTGAGTAAAACAATAAAGGGACCATTTTTAGCCAGCTCAGGCAGGAATGGGTTAATCACTTGTTAACTCATTGCTGCCTAGGATGTCTGAGGGTTCTCTCTTTGATGAGTAAAATCATCTGGTGTTAGACAGAGTAAAACAATAAAGGGACCATTTTTGACCAGCTCAGGCAGGAATGGGTTAATCACTTGTTAACTCATTGCTGTCTAAATGTCTGAGGGGTCTCGCTTTGATGAGTAAAATCATCTGGTGTTAAGACACAGTAAAACAATAAAGGAACCATTTTTGGCCATGCAGCTCAGACAGGAATGGGTTAAAGAAGCTTGATTTTCTTACTCAATCTTGACTAGTTTATCTTGGTTGGTTAGAGTCAAGTTAAAGATATCCATAATACGATCATCTATCCGCCAACCTAAAAAAAACAAACATGAAGTAGTAAGGAGCATACAGTATAATCTATTGTAAACTCTCGTGACAGTAATATTATGTCTTCAGTGTGAATTATATGTAAACTCTGATATAGATGGTAAGTGAAAAGATGGTAAACTGCAGAGAATAGTTTTAATAACAAAACGTCAGTATATCGTTATCAAAACTTTCACTTAGCTCTATCTAAAACACTGCCTTCACAACACTCTACATTTTACTCTGATGAAGGGCTGTGCTTGAAACGTCAGTATTTCATTATTAAAACTATTCTCAGCAGTTTACCATCTTTTCACTTTGCTCTATCTAAAACACTGCCTTCACAACACTCTACATTTTACTCTGATGAAGGGCTGTGCTTGAAACATTTGGTATTTCGTTATTAAAACTATTCTCAGCAGTTTACCATCTTTTCACTTTGCTCTATCTAAAACACTGCCTACACAACACTCTACCTTTTACTCTGTTGAAGAACTCTGCCTGAAACGTCAGTATATCGTTATTAAAACTATTCTCAGCAGTTTACCATCTTTTCACTTTGTTCTATCTAAAACACTGGCTACACAGCACTCTAGTTTTTATACCTCTAATATGGAGTTCTTTTAACATTGATTTATTTCCCTCTTCGTCCCACTCCACTTGCACACAAGGTTTCAAATATTCAAATTTTTCTTTGACAACATAAGTTGTAGGAGGCTGCTCATCACTTCCATTACGAGACTGAGACAAAGTGCCATCTTGTTTAGACTCATCTTTCTTATCTAGAATTATAATTATAAAATTATAATTAATTACATGTATAATAAATTATAATAAATTATAATAAATTATAATAAATTATAATAATTATAATAAATATAATAATTATAATAAATATAATAATTATAATAATTAATTAATTACATGTATAATAATTATAATGAATTATAATAAATTATAAACGTTATAATAATTAAATATAAATATAACAATTATAAATTTAATAATTATAATAATTAATTACATGTATAATAATTACAATAAATTATAATAAATAACAATTACAATAAATATATGAATTATAACGATTAATTACATGTATAATAATTATAATAAATTACAACAAATTATAATAAATTATAATAAATTATAATAAATTATAATACACTATAATAATGATAAAATATAACAATTATAATAAACATAATAATTAAAGTAATTATGATAATTATAAAATTATGATATTGATAATATAATATTACCTTCATACAATTAACATACCTAAATTTTAATAAATTATAATAATTATTATAAATTATAATATATAACAATTATAATAATTATATTAAATATAATAATTCTAAAACTTAATTTACATGTATAATTATTATAATAAATTATGATAATAATAATAACAATAAATATATTAATTATAATAGTTAATTACATGTATAATTATAATAAATATATTAATTATAATTAATTACATGTATAATAATTATAATAAATATATTAATTATAATTAATTACATGTATAATAATTATAATAAATATATTAATTATAATTAATCAATTAATTAATTACATGTATAATAATTATAATATATTAATTAGAATTAATTAATTACATGTATAATAATTATAATAAATTATAATAAATTATAATTATAGTATTGATAATATCATAATTAATTATAATATAAAATTTTCAAATAATTAACTTATTACCATCGCGTTTGTCATTTTTTCCAGGGGGTGGTGCACTGTCGTGTCCTGTGCTCGTAAATGACAATGGTCGTTGAGGTCTGGGGACAACTTTTAGCTCAGGAAATCCAGCTCTCTTGGCAAGCTCACAAAAGTCTTGACCAAAATTATTTGTTAATGTGTAAGGCTCTAGATAACAGACAATATATGTCAAAATATAACTAAGAGAATAACATAAATTAAGTTAATCCTTATACTGACCACAGATGGTTTTTGTCTACCTACTTATTAATTTTACTCCAGACAATTTTCTCTGGCCAGGGTTGAAAATTACTGTCGGGCATCGCACAATGTCCGACAAAATTTTGCAAATGTCAGAACAAAACTAAATTGTCATCGGATATAGTGTCCGTGCAAATAAAATATATTGTCTGATCAAGAAATTCGGCTTTATGATGTTGAAAGAGAAACTTCTCTTTTTGAGAGAAAAATTCTTATTTCCTTTCGTAATTCTATCGACTAGATTGAGCATGTTTGAATTTTAAATCTTCTGTAACTGAATCGGTCTTCTGAGAGAAACTGATAGCACTTAATTACTCTGGTACCAAGGAGTTAATTAAAACAATGTATAAGTATAACACACTCGCGCGACGCTAAACAGATGAGTCAGACAACCACCACGAAAACCAGCTTTATATCATGAACTCAGAACTGTATTCTGAAGAATTATATGTCCAACAAAATGTAGTGATAATGGTTTTATGTCTGAACAAATTTTAGGAATGTCTGACCAAAATTGGAAATGGATCAGACACATACTCCTGTCAAGAAAAAAATAATTATTTGCAGCCCTGCTGGCTAATACCAGATGATTTTACTCTGGCTAACGCTAGATGATTTTATTCTCGTAAAAGTTGTGAAATTTCACCTTATATCCAGTGCTGTAAAAGTTGCATAATTTTTGTAACTAGTTACAGTTACATCATTAGAAAAGTAACTAGTTACCGATAAAAGTTACAATGAAAAGAAAGTAACTAGTTACAGTTACAAAGTTACTTCAAAAAGTTTGTAACTAGTTACAAAGTTACATTCCTTTGTCCGTGTTACTAGAATCAACAAAGAAATTACTGGTTTTTAGATGCCAGTACCATAATTATGTTTTTACAGCTAAATATAGTTGTCACTAAGCAGAAATAGTCAAATGTGTACATAATGTACCTTTATTATTATATCAAAACCATTTTTATCAAGAAAGAGTGACATCCTCAACTGAATATCAGCAACTATAGTCACATTTTTGAACCAAATATTGTAACTAGTTACAGTTCTTTAAAAAAGTAACTAGTTATAGTTACTTCTTCAAAAAGTAACTAGTTATAGTTACAGTTACTTCTTCAGAAAAAGTAACTAGTTTCAGTTACAGTTACTTAAAAATGTAACTAGTTACTGTAACTAGTTTCTTGTAACGAAGTTACTCACAGCACTGGAACTTATATCTCATTTGATTTTCCTTCCCAAGAATAATAATCAAAGATATAGGTATCAGCTAAACGATACTTTATAATGAATACCTAGTATCATAAAATAAACGTTTTACAACCGATTTATTTAGAACAACAGTAGACGTACCTTCGCTATCGCCGTGCACATCACTGGCATTACTCGTCTCCAAAACGGTCTTTTCTGGCGCTGTAACATTCGTAGACGATGGTTTCTCAACGCTCCCTCGTTTGCCCATCACCACGTCTTCTAGCAAGCTACACACGCTTATAGATTTCAAGATTTATCAACAAATACAACGACTATTGACTTCCAGTTGACCAAGTTGAAATGTCCGCCATATTGGTTTCGAAAACATTGCCATGGTGATGAAGCTTGCTTGATCACGTGACCAGTGAAGCAATAAAATAGGTCCGCAAAGCGGCCGTTGTGTACGGAATACAGTTCTACCAAAGCCCAGACAATTCATTTGAAAAAGTACTGAGTTTACCAAGATTATAAGTGTCTGCGAGAGAGGAAAGCGCACATATTACAGCCTGGAACAAGCTAGGTAAATATATTACAAAACTAGCGTGTTGCGCAGGCAGTGTTTTAGATAGAGCAAAGTGAAAAGGTTGTAAACTGCTGAGAATAGTTTTAATAACGAAATACTGACGTTTCAAGCAGAGTCCTTCATCAAAGTAAAAACTAGAGTGCTGTGTAAGCAGTGTTTTAGATAGAGCAAAGTGAAAAGATGGTAAACTGCTGAGAATAGTTTTAATAACGAAATACTGACGTTTCAAGCAGAGTCCTTCATCAAAGTAAAAACTAGAGTGCTGTGTAAGCAGTGTTTTAGATAGAGCAAAGTGAAAAGATGGTAAACTGCTGAGAATAGTTTTAATAACGAAATACTGACGTTTCAAGCAGAGTCCTTCATCAAAGTAAAAACTAGAGTGCTGTGTAAGCAGTGTTTTAGATAGAGCAAAGTGAAAAGATGGTAAACTGCTGAGAATAGTTTTAATAACGAAATACTGACGTTTCGAGCAGAGTCCTTCATCAGAGTAAAAAGTAGAGTGTTGTGTAGGCAGTGCTTTAGATAGAGCAACGTGAAAAGATGGTAAACTGCTGAGAATAGTTTTGATAACGAAATACTGACGTTTCAAGCAGAATCCTTCATCAGAGTAAAAACTAGAGTGTTGTGTAGGCAGTGTTTTAGATAGAGCAAAGTGAAAAGATGGTAAACTGCTGAGAATAGTTTTGATAACGAAATACTGACGTTTCAAGCAGAATCCTTCATCAGAGTAAAAACTAGAGTGTTGTGTAGGCAGTGTTTTAGATAGAGCAAAGTGAAAAGATGGTAAACTGTTGAGATTAGTTTTAACAACGAAATACTGACGTTTCAAGCAGAGCCCTTCATCAGAGTAAAAAGTAGAGTGTTGTGTAGGCAGTGCTTTAGATAGAGCAACGTGAAAAGATGGTAAACTGCTGAGAAATAGTTTTAATAACGAAATACTGACGTTTCAAGCAGAGTCCTTCATCAGAGTAAAAAGTAGAGTGTTGTGTAGGCAGTGTTTTAGATAGAGCAAAATGAAAAGACGGTAAACTGCTGAGTATAGTTTTAATAACGAAATACTGACGTTTCAAGCAGAGCCCCTCGCCGTACGTGCATCACAAGTACTTGTTGGGCTACAAGTCCCATTGTGTCATTGAATTTCCAGTTAAATGTATTCCAGAAAAGCAAGTAGAGGAACCAGTACTAAACTACAAAATAGTGAGATAAAAGTAGCGTGCTTCGTAAGCAGTGTAGAAACAACAATCGAAATATAGTAAGAGTCTAACGTTTCGAGCGAAGGCCTTTCGTCAGAGAGAAAACTGCTGAGAATAGTTTTGAGGCAAGGGCCTTCGCTCGAAACGTTAGATTCCTACGTTCTCTGTTTCGGCAGTATATCCAATCTTACTATAATAGAAATATAGTAAGGTTAGATATACTACCGAAACAGAGAACGTAGGAATCTAACGTTTCGAGTGAAGGCCCTTCGATTGTCTAAACTACAAAAGCAGCAGCATGCAAGAACTATATATTTTATTGGTTAATTTTACAAATTGAAAACTAAGTAAACTAAGTTCGGAATAGCAAAAGGATATAAAGATATTCAAGGTGAGAAATTCAAGTTCATGGGAGAGATATGCGAGTCTGATGTGCCAGGATCCAGACGGTTGGACGCGAAACGATTGACGGGCGTCAGCGTACACTCGGAAAGCGATCGGAGCTCGGAGATTTGTCGGAGGAACGTTTTACCATCTTCACGAGTCTAAATCAATCGAATCAACACAGCGCAAATGTGAGAAATCCCACAGTATCTACTAAATAGATAGCGCGCGCAAAACCAGTCAAGCTCAGACCACGCTGACAAGACTCTGATGATGAGCCCTGAGATACCCCCACGTATTATAAATGAGTTGGTGAGAGAAGAGTGCTTCCAGTTTGACTCAACCAAACACCACAGGTTTCCGCTGGGTACTCCAGTTTCCTTCTGTAGTAACACTGGATCAATGAGGGATGGTCCTTACTGGACCTCTAGAGAGAACAGTTTAGATATGACTGATAGAGTTATTCAGTATAAATAAAGTTAGTTTAGTTTACTCCAGTTTCCTTCTGTAGCAACACTGGATCAATGAAGGATGGTCCTTACTGGACCTCTAGAGAGAACAGTTTAGATATGACTGACAGAGTTATCCAGTATAAATAAAGTTAGTTTAGTTTACTCCAGTTTCCTCCTGTAGTAACACTGGATCAATGAAGGATGATCCTTACTGGACCTCTAGAGAGAACAGTTTAGATATGACTGATAGAGTTATCCAGTATAAATAAAGTTAGTTTAGTTTACTCTAGTTTCCTTCTGTAGTAACACTGGATCAATGAAGGATGGTCCTTACTGGACCTCTAGAGAGAACAGTTTAGATATGACTGACAGTGTTATTCAGTATAAATAAAGTTAGTTTAGTTTACTCTAGTTTCCTTCTGTAGCAACACTGGATCAATGAAGGATGGTCCTTACTGGACCTCTAGAGAGAACAGTTTAGATATGACTGATAGAGTTATCCAGTATAAATAAAGTTAGTTTAGTTTACTCTAGTTTCCTCCTGTAGTAACACTGGATCAATGAGGGATGGTCCTTACTGGACCTCTAGAGAGAACAGTTTAGATATGACTGATAGAGTTATCCAGTATAAATAAAGTTAGTTTAGTTTACTCTAGTTTCCTTCTGTAGCAACACTGGATCAATGAAGGATGGTCCTTACTGGACCTCTAGAGAGAACAGTTTAGATATGACTGATAGAGTTATCCAGTATAAATAAAGTTAGTTTAGTTTACTCTAGTTTCCTCCTGTAGTAACACTAGATCAATGAGGGATGGTCCTTACTGGACCTCTAGGAAGAACAGTTTAGATAGGACTGATAGAGTTATCCAGTATAAATAAAGTTAGTTTAGTTTACTCAAGTTTCCTTCTGTAGTAACACTGGATCAATGAGGGATGGTCCTTACTGGACCTCTAGAGAGAACAGTTTAGATATGACTGATAGAGTTATCCAGTATAAATAAAGTTAGTTTAGTTTACTCCAGTTTCCTTCTGTAGTAACACTGGATCAATGAGGGATGGTCCTTACTGGACCTCTAGAGAGAACAGTTTAGATATGACTGATAGAGTTAGCCAGTATAAATAAAGTTAGTTTAGTTTACTCTAGTTTCCTTCTGTAGTAAAACTGGATCAATTAGGATGGTCCTTACTGGACCTCTAGCGAGAACAGTTTAGATATGACTGATAGGGTTATCCAGTATAAATAAAGTTAGTTTTGTTTACTCTAGTTTCCTTCTGTAGTAACACTGGATCAATGAAGGATGGTCCTTACTGGACCTCTAGAGAGAACAGTTTAGATATAACTGATAGAATTATTCAGTATAAATAAGGTTAGTTTAGTTTTTTTTAGTTTTTGTTAGTGACGGCTGATTAACATTGACTCCTTTTTTAGCTTGCTTAAATTACATAAACTTCAGTTCTCAATCAACCATAACAGGGTAAATACCATGGGAAGCACGGGTGGCGTGGGCTGTTAGGGCGCTGCCTCTCACCGCTGTAGTTAAGCCCAGTTGGACGGGGTTAGTACTTGGATGGGTGACCGTCTGTAACCCCGTTCTCGAACTTGAATTTCATGTGAGTAGAGTTTAGTTGGTCTCTCCTGTGCTTCGAGTTTTTTTGGCAGGGTTCTGCGGTTTTCCTCCCTCCGTAAAATCAACACGTTAGGTCTTAGCTTATGTCGTGCACTTTTAACATGAGCCCCTGGCTCGGATGATTGGGCGACCACATCCTGTGTTTACGACGTTAAATAGATCATTACAATCATTACCTGACGTTCACCCATCATCTTTTAATACATGGCCTACACACGCAAAAACGCCCACTCTGTGTCAGACCTGATGCAGAATGATGCCAGATCTGTTCAGAGAAATGTAGCGACCCCTGATACAGCCTGTTGCAGTATCAGCAATGATACACCTATGATATCATATCTGTATCATACCTGCAGCTATACAACAGACTGTTCAGAACAGATTCTGTCAAACTGTATCAGCCTGACACGGTCAGTTTGATATAAGACTGAACAGGTATGTTGTCTACGGAGCTGTCGCAGTCTGTTAGAAATTTTAACTAAATGTTTATAAATCAGCGCTGGTACATTCTGTAGCTGTCAGGCTGTATCAAGGGTCGCTACATTTCTCTGAACAGATCTGATATCAGAGCTGATCAGACTGTGCGTTTTTAGGTGTGTATAACTGCTGAAAAAACTTACCATAGTGTAGTTGCAGCATTTTTGTGCATAGGACGCAGCATCATCTAACTTCTTCTCGGCAAGAAAATGACGAGCTAAAAAGTTGTACGCAGCTGGAAGATCCTCACTAGACACCGCCTAAAATAGAGAGAAGAGAGAGAGAGGGTTTGTGCGTGTGAGAGACAAACAAACAGACACAGACAGACAGAGATAGACAGACAGACAGACAGACAGACAGACAGACAGACAGACAGACAGACAGACAGACAGACAGACAGACAGACAGACAGACAGACAGACAGACAGACAGACAGACAAACAGACAGACAAACAGGCAGGCAGGCAGACAGACAGACAGACAGACAGATAGATAGATAGATAGGCAATCAGATAGACAGACAGACAGACAGACAGACAGACAGACAGACAGACAGACAGACAGACAGACAGACAGACAGACAAACAGGCAGGCAGGCAGGCAGGCAGGCAGACAGACAGACAGACAGATAGATAGATAGGCAATCAGATAGATAGACAGACAGACAGACAGACAGACAGACAGACAGACAGACAGACAGACAGACAGACAGACAGACAGACAGACAGACAGACAGACAGACAAACAAACAAACAAACAAACAAACAAACAAACAAACAAACAAACAAACAAACAAACAAACAAACAGACAGACAGACAGACAGACAGACAGACACATGTACGTACCCCTAAGACCTCAACTTTCTGTACATAATTAGTAAAATATTTCACAGCTTCTTCCTCCTCTTGTAATCTTTCATGCAACCTAAACAAATTACATAAACATTATCACTTTTTCCAGTCCAAACTCCAACATGCAGAGACAACGCCTTAGAAACAAGACCATCTATTTCGTTAGATTATTGAGATAAACTATTTAAAACGTTTTTCGTGTGTTTGTTTGTTTGTTTTTTCGCTGTACAAGCTGTCGTAAGTTAAACTCAGAGAAAAACTCTGAGCTCCAGACGGGACTCGAACCCACAACCTTCCGAATGCCAGGCAAACGCTCTCACCATTGAGCCACTGCAACTCAGATGGTAGACTCAGTGCTGTGAGTAACTTCGTTACAAGTAATTAGTTACAGTAACTAGTTACATTTTTAAGTAACTGTAACTGAAACTAGTTACTTTTTCTGAAGAAGTAACTGTAACTATAACCAGTTACTTTTTGAAGAAGTAACTGTAACTAGTTACTTTTTTAAAGAATTGTAACTAGTTACAATATTTGGTTCAAAAATGTGACTAGTATAGTTACTGATTTTCAGTTGAGGATGTCATTCTTTCTTGATAAAAATGGTTTTGATATAATAATAAAGGTACATTATGTACACATTTGACTATTTCTGCTTAGTGACAACTATATTTAGGCATTTAGTTGTAAAAACATAATTATGGTACTGGCATCTAAAATCCAGTAATTTCTTTGTTGATTCTAGTAACATGGACAATGGAATGTAACTTTGTAACTAGTTACAAAATTTTTTATGTAACTTTGTAACTGTAACTAGTTACTTTCTTTTCATTGTAACTTTTATCGGTAACTAGTTACTTTTCTAACGATGTAACTGTAACTAGTTACAAAAATTATGTAACTTTTACAGCACTGGGTAGACTGAGGTTGTTTTCGATATTTATACGCCTGGGAACTAGTCAAACCGTACGTGTATCACAAGTACTTGTTGGGCTACAAGTTGCATTGTGTCAGTTTATTTTCAGTAAATGTTTTTGTACGTTATTAGTGTTTTCAGCTTGAGTGTTAAACTCAGAGAAAAACCCACAACCTTCCGTATGCCAGACGGACGCTCTCACCATTGAGCCACTACAACTCAGATCAGTGGTAATTCGGAAGGTTGTGGATTCGAGTCCCGTCTGGAGCTGAGAGTTTTTCTCTGAGTTCAACTTACGACAGTTTGTACAGCAAAATCATACGAAGAAAACTTTACCAACTCAAGCTGAAAACACTACAAACGTACATAAACTACTTACCTTGCCAACTGCAGAACGGCCACGCCATCAAAATCTCCAACTGCGATTGCTTTTCTGTAACACTGCAATAAATTTTAAATAATGTGTATTTTAAAGGCCTGGCCAAACGCTTTCAACATTTCATTCAACATCGTTCAACATTGTTGAATTCAACATGTTGAAAGCGTTTGGCCACCCCTGTTGAATGATGTTGAACGTTGTTGAATGGTGTTGAATGATGTTGAACGAAATTTGAACATGTTCAAATTTTCGTTCAACATGCGTTCAACATTTCTATTGTTCTCAAAATGTTGAAAGGTGTTGAACGCATTTGGCCACATTTCATTCAACTTTGTTGAACAGAGACATGCGCCATGCGGGATATTGTCGATTCCAGTTTTTGTGGTAGCCCGCATTCAATTAATTGTCATTCATGAATGTTGAACGATGTCGAATTCATTTGGCCACTTGTGCTTTCAACATCGTTCAACAATGTTGAATGATGTTGAATGCGATGTTGAAAGCGTTTGGCCAGGCCTTAATACGCACATATATATATACCATAACAGCTCAAACCATTTTATGGCGTACCTTCTTAGCTTCGTCAACACGATTTAATTTCTGATAACATTCGCCTAATGCGACTACCATTCGTGAATCATTTGGTCTGTCAAGAAAAAGTACCCATAAGCAATGATTAGAGCAAATATATTTTCACTTTACTCTGACGAAGGGCTGCGCTTGAAACGTCAGTATTTCGTTATTAAAACTATTCTCAGCAGTTTACCATCTTTTCACTTTGCTCTATCTAAAACACTGCCTACACAGCACTCTAGTTTTTACTCTGATGAAGGACTCTGCTTGAAACGTCAGGATTTCGTTATTAAAACTATTTTCAACATTTTACCATCTTTTCACTTTGCTCTATCTAAAAAAACACTGCCTACACAGCACTCTACTTTTCACTCAATCTCGTACCCAGAGCCCACGTTCCCCACCTGGGAAACGAGAGACTCGGAGATAATCCGTTTCACATCGATATTTCATTGGCTGATGAACACGATTACTCTTCTTCCGGATAACAAGAATCCTGTGATGGCTTGAACGGATTATCCCAGAGCCTCTCGTTTCCCGCCCACTGGGTAAGGGGAACGTGGGCTCTGGGAACGAGATTGCTTTTCACTCTGATAATGGGTCCCTCAGGGGAGGGCCCCCCACGCCCCTCTCCTATCACGGCGGTTCTAAGCGTATAGCCTTTCGACACTCCGATCTAGTGTCTTCATCATGCAGAGGTGCTTACAGAAAGCAGAATTTTGTTTTTTTGGGGGAAAACAGAATTCCGGCGCAATTAAAGTCCAAAAGCATTCTAAGGCAGCAAATACCTTACCTTAATCTCTGAGCCTGTGTAAAGTAATATAAACTGTACAGCGGCATTTTAAGTATTTCGTAAGTCTGTCCCAAACCATACCACGCGCGATAATCTCTCTGATTCACTTCTGAAAATATAAAATAATTGAAACGTCAGTATTTCGCTATCAATACTAATCTCAGCAGTTTACCATCTTTTCAATTTGCTCTATCTAAAACACTGCCTACACAACACTCTACTTTTTACTCTGATGAAGGACTCTGCTTTAAACGTCAGTATTTCGTTATCAAAACTATTCTCAGCAGTTTACCATCTTTTCACTTTGCTCTATCTAAAACACTGCCTACACAACACTCTACTTTAGTACAGTGACGTCTAGAGTTGGATTACCAATAGCTTGTCGATAAGACTCGATAGCCGCCGATGTGTTTTTCATTTCCATGTATTCATGTCCCATCAAGGTCCAAGCAGATAAGTATCGTGGATTGAGACGCAAAGCTCTTTGGAAATATAGGATGGCTTTCTCGTGACACAGTCGCAAACTATAGAAGTTACCTACAAGATGAACATTATTATGAGAAATAGTAAAGCACTGCGCTTTGCTGGGCTGTACTGCGCTTTGCTGGGCTGTACTGCGCTGTGCTGTGTTGTGAGGCACTGCCCTGCCCTGCCCTGTACTGTGTGTTGGGCTGTGCTGTGCTGTACTGTACTGCGCTTTGTTCTGCTGCGCTGCGCTGCGCTGCGCTGCGCTGCGCTGCGCTGCTCTGCTCTGCTCAGCTCAGCTCAACTCAGTTCAGCTCAGCTCAGCTCAGCTCAACTCAGCTCAACATAGCTCAGCTCAGCTCAGCTCAGCTCTGCTCAGCTCAACTCAACTCAACTCAGCTCAACTCAACTCAACTCAGCTCAGCCTGGTACCCTGGCCCAATTTCAAAATAAATTTGGGCCGAGTAACCACTAATCTCATTCTCGCGTCATCAGGGCTAAATCCACTTATGACGATTGCAGTTTTACTCATAGCCACTAAAAACGCGCGAAATTTCAACCAATAGGAAACCAAAAATCTTTAGTGGTTACCTGGCCCATATTCTTTGATTGGGCCAGGGTACCAGGCTAAGCTCAGCTCAGTACAGCTCAACTCAGCTCTGTTCTGTTCTGCTGCGCTCAGCTCAGCTCTGCTAGCTCAACTCAACTCAGCTCAGCTCTGCTGCGCTCAGCTCAGCTCAACTCAACTCTGCTGCGCTCAGCTCATCTCAGCTCTGCTCTACTCTACTGCGCTCAGCTCAACTCAACTCAACTCAGCTCTGCTGCGCTCAGCTCAGCTCAACTCAGCTCTGATCTGCTCTGCTGCGCTCAGCTCAACTCAACTCAGCTCTTCTCTGCTGCGCTCAACTCAGCTCTGCTGCGCTCAGCTCAACTCAACTCAGCTTTGCTCTGCTACCGCTGGGCTATTGAAAACGAGAAACGTCTCTCACCTATAACACAACAAGTCTCGAGAAACGTCTCTCACCTATAACACAACAAGTCTCAACTCGATATTTATCAATCTCACAACAACAATGCGCCAGGTGACTCAGTTCTGGTTTCATTTCCTAAACAAACAAAAACGACAAAAACTTCCCGTCAAAATATTCGCGCAAGTTTCTCCTCTTAATGAGTAAATCAAAGTCAAGGATACATCACACAAACACATCGTTCACCTTGACATATAATATATTGGAGTATGTGTCCATGTTATCGAGACAGTATGGATCAACCTTACGGAGCTCGTCAAAGAGATCAATGGCCAGATCAAAGTCTTGAGAAGAAAGTTAGAAGAAAGTTAGGTGATTAGATAGTTGGTCGTGACACTATAGTAGGACTAAATGTTATCATGGTCATGGTGATGGTCATAGTCTTGGTGATGGTGATGGTCATGGTCATAGTCTTGGTGATGGTCATGGTGATAGTCTTGGTGATGGTCATGGTCATAGCCTTGGTGATGGTCATGGTCATAGTCTTGGTGATGGTCATGGTCATGGTCATAGTCTTGGTGATGGTCATGGTGATAGTCTTGGTGATGGTCATGGTGATAGTCTTGGTGATGGTCATGGTCATAGTCTTGGTGATGGTGATGGCCATAGTCTTGGTGATGGTCATGGTCATAGTCTTGGTGATGGCCATAGTCTTGGTGATGGTCATGGTCATAGTCTTGGTGATGGCCATAGTCTTGGTGATGGTCATGGTCATAGTCTTGGTGATGGTGATGGCCATAATCTTGGTGATGGTCATGGTCATAGTTTTGGTGATGGTCATAGTCTTGGTGATGGTCATGGTCATAGTCTTGGTGATGGTCATGGTCATGGTCATGGTCATGGTCATAGTCTTGGTGATGGTCATAGTCTTGGTGATGGTGATGGTAATAATCTTGGTGAAGGTCATGGTCATAGTCTTGGTGATGGTGATGGCCATAGTCTTGGTGATGGTCATGGTCATAGTCTTGGTGATGGTCATAGTCTTGGTGATGTTCATGGTGATAGCCTTGGTGATGGTCATGGTCATAGTCTTGGTGATGGTCATGGTAATAGTCTTGGTGATGGTCATAGTCATAGTCATGATCATAGTCTTGGTGGTGATGGTGATAGTCATAGTCTTGGTGATGGTCATGGTCATAGTCTTGGTGATGGTCATGGTCATGGTCATAGTCTTGGTCATGGTCATGGTCATTGTCATAGTCATAGTCATAATCATAGTCTTGGTGGTGGTGATAGTCCTAGTGATGGTCATGGTCTTGGTGGTCATGGTGATGGTCATGGTCTTGGTGGTCATGGTGATGGTCATGGTCATTGTCATACTCATAGTCATGATCATAGTCTTGGTGGTGGTGGTGGTGGTGATAGTCCTAGTGATGGTCATGGTGATGGTCACAGAACGTTACCTCTTCTATTATACTGTACTAAAGCCAACTGTGACAAGACATAAGAACTTTTCTTAAAACCAGAATCCAGTAAATCATTATACATCTGATGTGCCTCAGCATTTTGCTGCAGTTCAACTGCCGCGTGAGCATCAAAAAAGATTTTCATCCAATGCTTTGGAAGAACGAGACTCTGCAGCTAAAACAACCAAACAAATACTCGAGTAACTTAAGGTTACGTAACACCTTAGAGTAGTGCTTTGCGGAAAATGCAACAGCGCGTTGAGTTTAAAAGCAATCAAATTCAAATTTTTACAGTTTATAGCAAAATGATTGTAGAATTGGACAGTTGATTTACAATTTTGAAAAGTATTTAAACTTGTTTTGTTTTGACAAAATTCTGAAAACGCATTCGCATATCCCTTATCAAAAACTTGCAATGCTTCAGCAACGCATAAATCGGCGTCGACTGTGTATGTTACACACACCGAAATGAAAATGAATTCAACATCGTTCAATATTCATGAATGACAATTAATTGAACGCGGGCTACCACAAAAGCTGGAATCGACAATATCCCGCATGGCGCATGTCTCTGTTCAACAAAGTTGAATAAAATGTGGCCAAATGCGTTCAACACCTTTCAACATTTTGAGAACAATAGAAATGTTGAACGCGTGTTGAACGAAAATTTGAACACGTTCAAATTTCGTTCAACACCATTCAACAACGTTCAACATCATTCAACAGGGGTGGCCAAACGCTTTCAACATGTTGAATTCAACAATGTTGAACGATGTTGAATGAAATGTTGAAAGCGTTTGGCCAGGCCTTAAACTCGCGTGTTTGATTTTTTCACGTATCTCGCAGTACCTCTTCTTTCGTCTTGCAAAGGAACGCTATTTCCGTCCAGGTTCCCCAATGTAATGGTTCTTTTTCAACAGCTTCTAAAAACACTTCTAAAGCTTTGTCTTTCAGATCAAGTTCTTTCAATACAACACCATACCTTTTGAAAAACAAATAATTGTTGGTCATCAATGGTTATACTTGGATGTCGACAGCAAACAAAGAACTAATAAAACGCATGAAATCAAAGTTGGTCCATATTTCTTTTGAAATTGGGCCAAGGTAACCACTAATCTCATTCTCGCGTCATCAGGGCTAAATCCACTTATGACGATTGCAGTTTTACTCATAGCCACTAAAAACGCGCGAAATTTCAACCAATAGGAAAGCAGAAGTCTTTAGTGGTTACCTGACCGTAGTGTGCAGCTGCGTAGGCTAGCGCAATCTCGTTCCCAGAGCCCACGTTCTCCACCCGGGAAACGAGAGACTCTGGGATAATCTGTTTCAAATCACAGGATTCTTGTTATTCTGGTTGAGGTACGCATGCGTAAATATCCGAGCGGAATCTGGATAGTAAAGTTCTCCTTGTTCGACTTTTCCCCAAACAAGTCAATGGGGTTGCTGGCGAAGCTCGAATTACAGGCGGCAACGTCTTCACTGGAGTCTTGTCGTCCGACATCTTTGTTATTTTGGTTTTATTAATTCTACTTCCGGTCACTTCAGACCAACTCATGCTCACTATTCAGCCAATAACGTAACGGTTTGAAACGGATTATCCCAGAGTTTCCCGGGTGGGGAACGTGGGCTCTGGGAACGAGATTGAGGCTAGCGTTGAAACACAAACCGAAATATAGTAAGGTCTAACGTTTCGAACAAAGCTACTTTCAGTTACGATTTATCTCTGACGAAGGGCCTTCGCTTAAAACGTAGACTTCTTACTATATTTCGAAGGCCCCGTTCATACTATATACAAGATAGCTTTTGTGCCATTACGAAAACCATTCAAAACAGTCCTTGAAATTACAAGAAAATACAAATTGAAATCGCCCGTTCCAGCACGCCACTCTGCGCTCAGTTTTCCTCCCTCCGTAAAATCAACACCTAGGGCTTAGCTGGGATCCGTGGTCTGAACTGTGTCGTATGGCGGTTGCTTAAAGTGCCTTTGATATGCCTCGACACGGCCACATTGAAAAATCCTTAGGAGTAATTTGATTGTAAAGATACACGTTTGATGTATTCTAATTAAAGACCTTTATGCCGGCACAAAAAGCTATTCACAAAAAGCTATTCAGTTTGTTTATAAACAGTTCTTTTCTGAAAGGTCATGACTCAAGTATAATAAAATAGTTTTTCTGAAGAGTTTTAAACCACAACATAAACCATTAATTGTTCACTCACATATAAAGACCAAATCCGTCCAATGTTTTCCGTTTTTGAGACAGCTCAATTCTCAGCGGGGAGAGACTTTTATTTTTTATCGAGTTCTGCTCAAGAGGACCTAAAATAAATAACATTACTATACACGCGTAAAAATCTCCCAGTTACACGCGTAAAAATCTCGCAAGTTGTTACAGCATTGTTGCCTGAACAATGCTGTAACAACTTGTTGACATATGTGAATAACATTGATAAATGAACAACATTGTTCATCATTGTTTCAACAAGTTGTTACAGCTTGATGAAACAACAACCGTTGTTCACGCATGCATGTTGTAACAACCGAAGAACGTGTTCATACATCAACCATGTTCACCATTGTTGTAACATGTTGTTCATCGTTGTTATTTCGTCATGCTGTTACAACATGTTGTATCATGTGCGAACAACGTTGTTGGCTATAAAAATGTGCTGTTGGAACAACTTGTTCATGACTGCTGATCTATCCGTGAACAAGTTGTTCGAACCATAAGTGAAAAACTTGTTGACAACTTGTTCACGGCGAGCAGCACAACATTGTTCACGCCTGTTAACAACCGTGAACAAGTTGTGCGTTTTTACGCGTGCAGTTAACAGCTAGGATGTGTTCACAACAAGCTTGTAGCAAGTCTGTTAACAAGTTGTGATTTTATCAAGCTGATAAAAGTTTGTTGTTGTCAACCTTGTAGCAACTTGGTAAAGTGCTTATGAAACGAAAATTAAGTTTGTCTAATTTGAAAGTACTTTTGAAATGACAAAGTAACATCTTTTGCTGTTTTTTGTTTCCTTGTTTCGTTTTTGAGATATTTCAGTTTGTTTGATATGTGAAACTAACCAGTGACATCACAACGTGCATAATGACTTACTGGGAAAGGTTATATATCTTTGCTATTACTAAACGGAATCACTTCAAAGCAATTGTGTGTGTGTGTGTGTGTTTTTCCCTTACAACAACAGAAATATACATTTTCAACTGATTCCGTTTAATAATAGCTTTTTTTTTGAAATTAATGTTTAAAATGTTCTTCATCCCGACCTGTAACATACTCTCTTCTAAACCTTACTGCTACTGACCTTAATCACTTATATCTATTCTATTTGTTTACATGATTATCCTGAATGTAAAATGGTCTAGAATTCAGGATAATCCTGAATATTAAAGAAATTGAAACCCAACCCTGACCCCCACCTCTAAACCTGACCCTATAAACCTAACGACAACCCCCGGTAACCCTAAATCTAACCACAACCCCCCATGGAAAAAGTTCCACCTCTCAGACCCTGACTACAACACCCCTACTGTTTTTTTTTGTTATATGCTTTTTAGTTTAACACCCCGCATGTGGGACAGAGAAGTCCGCTAGGCATCAGGATCATCCTGAATTCTGGACACTTTAAATTGATAATTCAGGATAGTCCTGCACCACATTTAGTCTTCGATCTGATCTTCCTCGGCCCACTCCCACCTCTTTGCTCGCGCGTTATAGAGACCTCTGCACTTTCCAGTAGCCCGAGTGAACACCTAACCCAGGTGTCTTGTTTTGATTACAAAAATAGGCTTCTTATTTAGTGTAAGTAATATTTCTTTTGGCACGAGTGGCGTGTGCTGTTAGGGCGCTGCCTCTCACCGCTGTAGTTAAGCCCAGTTGGACGGGGTTAGTACTTGGATGGGTGACCGTCTGGGAATAACCCCGCTCTCGAACTTGAACTTCATGTGAGTTGAGTTTAGTTGGTCTCTCCTGTGCTTCGAGGGTTTTTCTCAGGGTTCTGCGGTTTTCCTCCCTCCGTAAAATCAACACGTTAGGTCTTAGCTTATGTCGTGCACTTTTAACATGAGCCTCTGGCTCGGATGATTGGGCGACCACATCCTGTGCTTACGACGTTAAATAAATCATTACTCATTACTCAAGATAATTTCAAACTACCAACCTAAAAGATCTGTTATCTGATCATTCTTTTTCTTCTCACCAGCCTAGAAAAAGTTTTATACATACATGTATTTTAAGAATTAAGTATAATATATTTATTTTACATGAAGCATTAATACATTCAACAAATATTTCATGGTGGACCAGGATAACTTCTTTCATCCATTCATTTGTTCATTTAGTTGTTCGTACGTACGTCTTTTCATCCATATTTTGATATTTTCCTCTTCTTTGCTTGCTTGTTTTGTTCGTTCCTTTTCCAGAGAGCTTCTCTCCTTGCTCCCTGTTCTTTTCGCTTTCTTTTTGTCTGCTCATTTGCTTGTTTCCTTGCTTGTTTGTTTGTTTGTTTGTTTGTTTGTTTGTTTGTTTGTTTGTTTGTTTGTTTGTTTGTTTGTTTCCTCCCTCCCTTCCTCCCTCCCTCCCTCCCTCCATCCTTCCTTCCCTCCTTCCTTCCTTCCTCCCTTCCTTCCTACCTACCTACCTACCTACCTAAATATAGTAACTTAGGTTAGATATACTGCCGAAATAGAGAACGTAGGAATCTAACGTTTCGAGCCAAGGCCCTTCGTCAGAGAGAAACGTTTCTCTCTGACGAAGGGCCTTCGCTCGAAACGTTAGATTCCTACGTTCTCTGTTTCGGCAGTATATCTAACCTAAGTTACTATATTTCGATTGTTGTTTCTACACTGCCTACGCAGCACGCTACTTTTATTTACCTACCTACCTACCTACCTTCGTTCGTTCGTTCGTTCGTTCCTTCCTTCCTTCCTTCCTTCGTTCGTTCCTTCCTTCCTTCCTTCCTTCCTTCCTTCCTTCCTTCCTTCCTTCCTTCCTTCCTTCCTTCCTTCCTTCCTTCCTCCTTCCCTCCTTCCTTCCTCCCTCCCTTCTTTCCTTCCTTCCTTCCTACCTACCTACCTACCTTCCTTCCTCAATTCCTTCCTTCCTTCCCTCCCTCCCTCCCTCCTTATTCATAACCTAATTCAACAACACTTTACTTACAAGATACGTTGAATAGATCTTCAAAAAATAACATTTATTGCTCTTGCAGCCTTCTAAATAAGACGCAGCACGTTCAAATTCCTTGGAATCAAAGTAAGACTTTCCCAACAAATAATGATCATACTCTAACACAAACGCTTCATCTACTGGAACTTCAGCTGCGTCTTGCGCCGGTTTAACTTCAAGATTCATAGCTAATTCAGCAGCCCTAAACAATATGAAAGAATCGATTGGTATACAGCATACAGCCCCTAATAATACTGTACCAATGTGGCTAGCAGAGTAATGTAGTTTAAAGTTCACATGACATGAAAATTCATCCCTGTTTTTTATTAATGTTTTTGAAAGAACATTTAAAGTAATGGAAAATGGCTTTCACATGCCTTTTAGAGCTCATCCCATTCTTGAGTTATTGACTACAACATTACAGCTATGATGTCATTTGTTGTGCATAGCATAAAACAGAAATTTACAGCCATTTGCGTTCAAGCGCAAACCGCAAACATTTCCTCGCGTTTTTTTACGTTTAGAACCAGCCGTTTACCGTTAAAAGCGGGCATGTTTTAACCGCCAAATTAACACAATGCCAGCGCCAAAAGTATCCGTTGTGTTGGCGTAACTGTCATGTTTTGATAAGCCTGAAGATACGTTTCAACGTTTCATGAGGTGAATGCACGTTCCAATTGTGGGTTTGCGTAAAAGACTATGGCTGGAAATGCTAGTTTAATATGAGTTTCGGGGAATTAAAAGTATCTTTGTCACTAGAGAACCGCAGTGAATTAATTTCTGTCAGATATCGACGTGGAATTTGCCATTTCAAGCAATACATTAGTTATTTGTTATTTTCGATTTCCGAAATCGATGGTTGCTCAATTTGGAGAACTTCTATAAGTTCTAGATCATTTGTTAGTTTACCCCACCCATTCGATACGCCGCTTCAGTATATTCTTCGCAGTACCTTCCATACCTAACTTAAAGGTATAAATAAAAACACAGAAATGCTACGCGGACCGCGCAAACGAAGGCTCTGGGATAGGCTTGCCGATAAGCGAGATAATTTTGAATGAATACAGCCAGTATCTCTATCGCTGCCTTCCGGCTTCCGTAAGAATTCTTTTAATTCTTCTCTTGAAATCTTCTTGTAGCCAGGGGTTTCCAGAATAATATAAACGACCAAATTTGTTTAGATTCATTATCAACACAACGTGCAGACGTACATTCGCAAACGTTGAAACGTATCTTCAGGCTTATCAAAACATGACACTTACGCCCACACAACGGATACTTTTGGCGCTGGCATTGTGTTAATTTGGCGCTTAAAACATGCCCGCTTTTAACGGTAAACGGCTGGTTCTAAACGTAAAAAAACGCGAGAAAATGTTTGCGGTTTGCGCTTGAACGCAAATGGCTGTAACTATATTTATTTATCTTCTCATTGGTTTGACCAAACTGACTTAAACTTTGCTGACTTATTCACTCTAGACCCTACCATCATAGCTGCCAAATTTGAGTAATATGGATCTCTGAAACGGTATTTCCCGCATTCTGACAGCACATTTGTGAAGAATTTTAAAAGTTTTAAAACATGATTTTAATAGCGCATTTTGTCCTATACTGCATGAAATTTGGATCTCTGAAAGGCCATATTTTTTGTGGAAATCTCATTCTCAGACCTGAGACCCCGTTCTTTATGGTCACTGCGTGCATGAAAGTCTCGTCCCCAGACTGGCACTGCGGCAAGCCTCTGCGAGGCATATGCACGACTCACTGACTCAGAAAACCTGCGGTCACATTTAAATTTTAATTTTCCCTGAGAGATTGTACACATTTGAGGATTACGAATAAGATTTAATTCGTTTTTAGCAGGATTTCAAGCATTAAATACCAGCACCGAGCTCTACAAACAAAGCTGAGGTGTGAGATCACTTATGTCTGGTGTGTGAGCGTGAGAATTAATGCTGAGGCATGTGCCACACACCCAAGGTGTGAGACTTGGTAGGTATGGTATGTACCGTACTTCTGAGTAGTTTGAGCCAGTTTAGTTAAACTAATGAGAAGATATAGTTGATTTTCCATTTTATGCTATGCACAACTAATGACGTCATAGCTGAAATGTTGTAGTCGATAACTCAAGAATGGGATAGGATCTGAAAGGCATGTAAAAGCCATTTTCCATTATTTTAAATGTTCTTTCAAAAACAATAATAAAAAGACGAGGTCAATTTTCATGTCATGTGCACTTTAAAGGTCAACTATACGTTTTGAGGTAATATATATTTTCAAAGCAGTTATCATCTAATTTCGCAAAATTGAAGAAAGAAATTAATTTGGAGTAAAAGTGCATGACTTACTGGGGGGAGATTCTAAGTACCTCTTGATGCACGACCGAGTTGTTTAGAAGAATGGGTACTACATATTCGGTGATGTCATACCGGTAAGTTGCCTAATTACCGCAGAAATATTCAAATGTTCGAGCTTTGGTTTGCCACCTATTTACTCATGCAAATACGTGTATTAGCATTATTTTGGGGCATTTTAAGGTATATCTTCTTCACACTCTGTCAACGAGTCTTCTTAATTGTATTTGGGTGAGTTTTGTGATATTTAAAGTAGAAGGGGATATAGATGAAGCTACGGCAGCAGATCCAATTTCGCAAAAGCAAAACTACAGTTCTGACGAACAATGTATATCCAGGCTTCTGTCAAATCAATAACTCAATAGTTAGAACTAACAATATACAGTAGTTTAAAACTCAATAGTTTTGTCTTATCAAGACAAAAATGAATCGTACCCTTCTTCCCCTCCATACTAGGTGTAGTGTTTTTTTCTTGCGAAAACCCGTTGTACTGCTGTACCGTTTGGTAAGCTAAAATATCATAGCCATTCTTGATAAGTCATGGAGTCGAACTTGTGGCCGGGTATCTTTTAAAAAAACTCTCCTGGTTAGCATGTTGACAATGTTGTTTGCCGAAGCGAGCTCTGTTTTACAGGTATGACGTCACAAGTTTGCTAGTGCCAGACTACCTTTTAACGCGGTCGTTGTTTAAATATGGTTCAGAAAAATGGCCAAAACTCGATCTTTGACAGAACATAAAAACAGAACCGAGTGACCGATTTTAATTTTTTCTTCGGTTTTGGAATAAACGTTTTCGAATGTAACAGACAATATAATACAGACTTTTAATAGGCCAACATTAATGGCTGAACAACACTGTACGAATGTGGCTTTCAACGCTAATAGCTAAACACTACTACACCACTTGCTCTTAGAAAGTCGGAATCAACAGATCGAAAGCAATTCACGAAATAAACATGAATTTACAAATAGTTATGGCTTAAACCTCATTTACACTCGTGGTCAAAAATCATGCTGAAAAAACGATCAGAAGCGTAGTTAAAGCAATATTATTTCACAAATTCATAGCCAAGCAACTGCTTACCATTTTGCCGTATGAATAAGCCCTCTACTTGAACATTCTCGAGCACAAATCCGTAGATCTCGTTTCATTTCTCTCAAAGTCTCCATTGATACGGCCGCCATCTTGAAATCTCTTCGAGTTCACCGAGATCCCCCTTCGTCACGCATGTCCTACTATTCCAAGATGGCCGCCATAAAACAATTAGTATTTTTGGGGTTTTTTTTTTTTTCATCGGCTTTTTAAATAACTTTAAAGTGTTTTCAAAAAACTATGCAGTTAATATATCTTCTATAATACGACTCCGAGGAAGAACACAGTGTTTTTAGCCAACATTATACTTAAATTAAGACAAAAAAACATTACTTTCTTGACTGAAAACAAATGATTTTGCTGGTTATAAATATAGCTTAATCCTTTTCTCGATTGACCTCGCCAAGGCCAAACCATTTTAACCTCGAAACACGAGTTTCTAATTTCAGTCACCCGTAAAAACATTAAACTATCCGCAATAGAGAAATGTAAATAAACCGTGAATAATTCTTTGAAAGTTTTCATGGCGATGTAATATAAATAAGTTTTGTGGAAACACCACCGTAAAATATTTATGAAGGCCTGAGTCAACAGGCCGAAAGCTTAGCAAATTATTTATTTTTAAATAATAAATTTTGTATCGTGAAAATCGATGATTGCGGAAAGCTATATAATTGAATATAAAATTGACGGATCATTTCTTTATTACTTAGCAATTAGCATTAGGTTTTAAACTACTAGTAAAAAAGAAGTTTTCTTTAACAAGAAATGAATATAACATAAAATAATTGAAATATAATAAACTTCTGTCTTCAGTCAGTGAAAAAAACTCTATAAAAGAACTCCGACTTCAATTTATGTTAGAAGGCCGGTTTAAATACAGTATATCATATTTAAGAAATAGAAAATGGCCGCCCGTGTTTATATAGCCTGATGCAAACAGGAGAGTGAGTTGGGAGAATTCGAAAGTTTATGTGAACCCGAGCCGTAGGCGAGGGTTTACATAAGTACTTTCGAATTCTCCCAACTCACTCGAGTGTTTGCATCAGGTTATATAAACACAGGGCATCCATTTTCTATTTCTTTTATGAAATAAGGCTAAAAAATGTGCCGTGACATCACAACCGTGTTTACATAGCCTGATATAAACACGGTAATTGACCAATCACAGCGTGCGTAAGACGCAACCTATTTTATAAATATATATATATCATATCAGCTATCGATTGACCAGGCGGGAATCGTAATCTTATGATAAATATCAAAGCCCAGCATAATATTTTGACGTAAACCATTATATAGAGTAAAACAAGAGTGAAATCATAATATTTATTTAAAGTTCTAACGTTTCGTTGTTATCACAACATCTTCAGAGAATAATAATTTACATAAATGCAGAAAGCCTAAATATATAGTTACATAGTTGTCATAGATTATGAATTAACCAATCAGGAGAGAATGCTAAAAATACATATTACAAAAGAAAAAGTGGAGCGGTGCCAATATTTGCGTTTAAAGAGGAGCGGTGCCAATATTTTTCTCGCCTATCATGAACGCACTTGGATAGATGATTGTCCGCCTGAGTTCAAACCCTTGTTCTATCGTCGTTACGTTGACGATTGTTTCATTTTGTTTCGTTCCTCAGATCACGTTCTTCCTTTTCTCAATTATCTTAACTCTAAACATGCTAAAATAAAATTTACTCACGAATTGGAGGTAAACAAATCTTTGTCGTTCCTAGACATAAATATTAATCGTTCCGGTGGTTGCTTTTCCACAAATGTTTACCGTAAACCCACTTTTACTGGTCTTTTGACCTCTTTCAACTCTTTTATTCCTTTCTCTTACAAAAGAGGTCTAGTCTCCTCCTTGTTAAACCGTTGCTTCAACATTTGTTCGACATACGTCATTTTCAATGTTGAACTAGAAAAACTAAAACGCATCCTTATTAATAATGGTTATCCCGAGAAATTTCTTGACAGCTGCATTGCTTCTTTTCTCGACAAAGTTTTCTCCAAATCAATTAAACCACTTACAGCTCCTAAACGCACCATTTATTTCTCTCTTCCGTTTACTGGACAGCATTTTGTCCAAATCCGAACCCAACTCCGGAAACTTCTCTCATCTGCCTATCCTCAAATTGATATTAGGTTTATCGCTCGTCCTTCAGTTAGACTTTTTCACTTCTTTTCTTTTAAAGATAAAATTCCTTTACGTCTTAGATCACATGTTGTATACAATTTTACGTGTGGAAGCTGCGGAGCTTCTTACATCGGAGAAACAATCCGACATTTACATACACGTGTGTCTAACCATATAGGTATCTCGCCTCTTACTGGGAAGAAGTATAGTAACCCTCCTCTCACAAGTATCCTCTCTCATCACCGTGACACTGGTCACCCTGTTTCTTTTAATGATTTTAAGGTTATTTCTAGTTGCTCTTCTGAATCAGAACTTCTTTTGCGCGAAACTCTATTTATTCGCGATCTCAAACCCTCTTTAAACGCAAATATTGGCACCGCTCCACTTTTTCTTTTGTAATATGTATTTTTGGCATTCTCTCCTGATTGGTTAATTCATAATCTATGACAACTCTGTAACTATATATTTAGGCTTTCTGCATTTATGTAAATTATTATTCTCTGAAGATGTTGTGATAACAACGAAACGTTAGAACTTTAAATAAATATTATAATTTCACTCTTGTTTTACTCTATATAATGGTTTATGTCAAAATATTATGCTGGGCTTTGATATTTATCATATATATATATATATATATATATATATATATAAAATATCAGAGTTGGAAAAAAGCTGCGGGTATGCGGGTATCACCCGGAGGAAGGTTTACTTTAGCCGTTGAGGAAGGTTTAAAGTGAAAACACGTGAAACAACACATTTGGTAATCTGAGAAAGTTACAATTGATCAAAAGGTGTCGAGAAGAAGTGCGATTTGCAGCAAAACATTGGCTAACCAACAATTATGCAGCACTGGCAGTGGCAGCAGTTAATTCTGTTACATGTGTGAGACATGTACGCTGATGTCTGCTGTGATGTCTGTATCTTCGCAGCAGTCGAGGGTAGTTGGCAGGCTATCAGTCAACAGCGGTCAGTTATTAGTAGCTATTGTAGTATGCCAAAGCTTACCTAGGAAAACCTAGAAAACCAAGGTACTGTAAAAGTTACGCAGTATTTATGAACGTTGCAAAACACAAAATTCTCGCTATATATTTTGTGGAAAGTTCTCTAAACTTAAAAACCCATCCGGAGGAATGTATATAAATATAATATATTGTAGAAAAAGTTTCAAGTTTCAAAAAAAGCTTGTTCCTCCAAACGTTGTAAAGAAAAGTTTATTAATAATAATAAAGTTCCTTTTGAAAATTCAATGTGTTGTGAAACCTTACCAATTGGTAAATGTTGGTTCTTGATACTAAAATGTATATATTTCAAAATTTATATTGCTTTTTAAGCACTAGGTGGTTTTTTTCAACCCAAGCTTACATGTATGTTGTTATTCGATTAATATTAAAACATTTAAACAACGTTTGTCGTCTACTGAAACTAAGTTTCTTGCCAGCTTTGCTTGAAGTCACAGTCTAAGTGTTTTTCTATTTCATAGTATTGTAATATTACTATATTGTGTTCTAGTGAAGGAGTTATTAGGCAGCTCTGTTTGCCTATGATGCTGTCTTCTTCCTAAATATGTTGGTCATAATTAATGGTCTGGTTTGAGGTTGAGCTGGGGCTGGGGCTGTAGTAGTAACAACAACGGTTCTTGGTTCCTGAAATGAGGAAGAAAACATATCATATTGATTGATTAATTTATTGATAAGTTGGTTGGTTGTTTGGTTTATTGATTGGTAAGTTGGTACGTTGGTTGATTGGTTGGTCGGTCGGTTAGTTAGTTAGTTAGTTAGTTAGTTAGTTAGTTAGTTAGTTAGTTAGTTAGTTAGTTAGTTAGTTAGTTAGTTAGTTAGTTAGTTAGTTAGTTAGTTAGTTAGTTGGTTAGTTGGTTAGTTGGTTAGTTGGTTAGTTGGTTAGCTGGTTAGTTGGTTAGTTGGTTAGTTGGTTAGTTGGTTAGCTGGTTGGTTGGTTGGTTGGTTGGTTGGTTGGTTGGTTGGTTGGTTGGTTGGTTGGTTAGTTAGTTAGTTAGTTTGTTTGTTTGTTTGTTTGTTTGGTTTAATTGTTAGTTTGTTGTTTGGTTGACTGATTAGTTGAAGTAAACTTACTTTTGGAGAACAGCAAACTCCAATGCATCCATAAATACACCCAACCAAAGACGTTATTGTAAGAATTAAATACACAATAGTTGCTACAGCTGTTACATTTCGCAGCACTTTAAGAGTAGAACAACTTACGTCATCTGTTAAGAAGATATTCTTTGTTTAGTTGGAGAGTTAAACAGTTAGAGAGTTAGAGAGTTAGAGATTTAGAGAGTTAGAGAGTTAGAGAGTTAGAGAGTTAGAGAGTTAGAGAGTTAGAGAGTTAGAGAGTTAGAGAGTTAGAGAGTTAGAGAGTTAGAGAGTTAGAGAGTTAGAGAGTAAGAGAGTTAGAGAGTTAGAGAGTTGGAGAGTTGGAGAGTTAGAGTGTTAGAGAGTTAGAGAGTTAGAGAGTTAGAGAGTTAGAGAGTTAGAGAGTTAGAGTTGGAGAGTTAGAGGGTTAGAGAGTTAGAGAGTTAGAGAGTTAGAGAGTTAGAGAGTTAGAGAGTTAGAGAGTTAGAGAGTTAGAGAGTTAGAGAGTTAGAGAACTCCCTAACTCTCTAACAGGGAGTAAGAGAGTAAGAGAGTAAGAGAGTAAGAGAGTTAGCAGTTAGAGAGTTAGAGAGTTAGAGAGTTGGAGAGTTGGAGAGTTGGAGAGTTGGAGAGTTGGAGAGTTGGAGAGTTGGAGAGTTGGAGAGTTGGAGAGTTGGAGAGTTGGAGGGTTGGAGGGTTGGAGGGTTGGAGAGTTGGAGAGTTGGAGAGTTGGAGAGTTGGAGAGTTGGAGAGTTGGAGAGTTGGAGAGTTGGAGAGTTGGAGAGTTGGAGAGTTGGAGAGTTGGAGAGTTAGAGTGTTAGAGAGTTCGAGAGTTCGAGAGTTCGAGAGTTCGAGAGTTAGAGTTGGCAAGTTAGAGGGTTAGAGAGTTAGGGAGTAAGAGAGTAAGAGAGTAAGAGAGTAAGAGAGTTGGCAGTTAGAGAGTTAGGGAGTTAGGGAGTTAGAGAGTTAGAGAGTTAGAGAGTTAGAGAGTTAGAGAGTTAGAGAGTTAGAGAGTTAGAGAGTTAGAGAATTAGAGAGTTAGAGAGTTAGAGCGTTAGGGAGTTAGGGAGTTAGGGAGTTAGAGAGTTAGAGAGTTAGAGAGTTAGAGAGTTAGAAAGTTAGAGAGTTAGAGAGTTAGGGAGTTAGGGAGTTAGGGAGTTAGAGAGTTAGAGAGTTAGAGAGTTAGAGAGTTAGAGAGTTAGAGAGTTAGAGAGTTAGAGAGTTAGAGAGTTAGAGAGTTAGATAGTTAGATAGTTAGAGAGTAAGAGAGTTAGAGAGTTAGAGAGTTAGAGAGTTAGAGAGTTAGAGAGTTAGAGAGTTAGAGAGTTAGAGAGTTAGAGAGTTAGAGAGTTTGAGAGTTAGAGAGTTAGAGAGTTAGAGAGTTAGAGAGTTAGAGAGTTAGAGAGTTAGAGAGTTAGAGAGTTAGAGAGTTAGAGTTATAGAGAGTTAGAGAGTTGGAGAGTTAGAGTTGTGAGTGGAAAATTTGAGTTGTAGATTGATTGTAGTTTGTAGTTCAAGTTCCTATGGTCACCTACAGCTTGTTAGATCGTCTATAACTCCACAAACGCAAGCCCCCGGTATTGGAACCCCAAAAACGATGGAGCCAGCACATGTGTTGAGAAACGCCCAATAAATAGCAGCGATGACCACGCCAATTACGGCAATAATAACTCCGATAATATGCGCTACGAGCGCTATTCCAAACTAAACAAAGAACAGAGGTTGAAGATGAAATTGGCGTAAAATAAACACGAACATAACTATAGCGTCTGGTTAGAAAAACAGCAAACTACAGTATATTCTCCCTATCTTTCTAAAACGCTAACTTGATTGGCTGGTTGGTTGGTTGGTTGGTTGGTTGGTTGGTTGGTTGGTTGGTTGGTTAGTTGGTTGGTCGATCGGTCGGTTAGTTAGTTAGTTAGTTAGTTAGTTAGTTAGTTAGTTAGTTAGTTAGTTAGTTAGTTAGTTAGTTAGTTAGTTAGTTAGTTAGTTAGTTAGTTAGTTAGTTAGTTAGTTAGTTAGTTAGTTAGTTAGTTAGTTGGTTAGTTGGTTAGTTGGTTAGTTGGTTGGTTGGTTGGTTGGTTGGTTGGTTGGTTGGTTGGTTGGTTGGTTGGTTGGTCGGTCGGTCGGTCGGTCGGTCGGTCGGTCGGACGGTCGGTTGGTTGGTTGGTCGGTTGGTTGGTCGGTTGGTTGGTTGGTTGGTTGATTGGTTGGTTGGTTGGTTGGTTGGTTGGTTGGTTCTTTGGTTGGTTAGTTAGTTAGTTAGTTAGTTAGTTGGTTAATTGGTATATAATTGGTTGTTTAGTTGGTTTGTTGAATCCTGTTATAATAATAACTGAAGTTAACGTTCTAAACATGAAGTTATATTCACTAGTAATGTTATATTCAATAATGTTCACTATTTATGATTATGACAATGAATTATGAAGATTGAATCCTGCTTACGAGTTTGACATTTTTTGTCAATCCTGCTGCGATGCATAGAATTCCTAGTGCTGCAAACTTTGAAGAAAAGAGAAACACGAGAAAAACAGTTAAGAAGTTATACATTCATCGTAAAATAACACATGTGCATCCAAATCCGAACAAAAAATGGAGGAAGTGAGCGTATTTGTTTCTATGTTCAAAATGCGTAGCATATTTCTATAAAAACAAAGCAAAAACATTGTTTGTGCCCATTTTAAAATATGTTAATTCTCAAGATATTGTCTCCTCCGGAAACGTAAAATTTCCATCTCGAGTATCGCTACAGAATAAGAAAGCTAGCGTATCCGATAGAAACATCTAGAGAAAACTCCCATCTTTAATAAAAAACCCTATTAAGTATTTACCATTTTGAAACTTGAGTTAACGCCAATATTGTAAACAGACAAATATGGTTGCCGAGGAAATATTGTGTCAAATCATATTTATTAATATTATTAATATTTTTCTCACGTTATCGAAGTCAACGGAACAATGTTGAGGGATTTGAGATCATGAAATTAATGTATTAATGTTTCTCTAGACCTTAACTCTAAAATAGAATTCAACAAACACTGTACATTGTCATGATTTTATAAGCTTAAGTCGTTGCTGGATTAGAGAGCATAATATTCACATTTGATAGCTCTTACAAACGGCACAGACGATTCTGTTACGAGAGTTTCGATTCTTCTGCCACTTAAATCACCTTGCATTTAGGTTTGTCTTGTCACGGTGGTTGTTATTCTACGTTATAGTTCAATCCCTTCAGTACCAAGCACCTTTATACCAGTAGTATACTTTAGTATATAATAATACATATATATATATTAATACTTTTGAACATATATATTTATTTAATAATATATTAATAATACTTTAGTATTTCACTCTGGCTAAATGCCAGACGATTTTACTCAACAGAAAAATAGGGAAACCCTTGGTCCTCTAAGGATTAAACGTGATATGTCTCTTCTTATGAGTGATTCGTTTGAATAAGAATTTTACCTCGTCTGTCGTTTGTAGTTGAGCGTGAGAAATAAACTCTCTTACGTCCCGTTTACACTAGAGCAAAAGTATCCGGATTCACATTGCTTTTCATCCTCATGGGAATAAAAAATAATGTGAATCCGGATACTTTTGCTCTAGTGTAAAGGGGGTCTTAATATCTCGCGCACTTAAATTGAATAAATATATAAATATTTTAAAAACTATCTCTAACTCTTTCCTGTCCGAATTGGTCTTCTAACGCCAGACGATTTTATTCACCTCCGGGGAAGCCCTCGGACAGGAATGAGTTATAAACTATCTCTCTAACTCTTTCCTGTCCGAATTGGTCTTTAGTATTTTATTCTGGCTAACGCCAGACGATTTTATTCACCTCCGGGGAAGCCCTCGGACAGGAATGAGTTATAAACTATCTCTCTAACTCTTTCCTGTCCGAATTGGTCTTTAGTATTTTATTCTGGCTAACGCCAGACGATTTTATTCACCTCTGGGGAAGCCCTAACTCTTTCCTGTCCGAATTGGTCTTTAGTATTTTATTCTGGCTAATGCCAGACGATTTTATTCACCTCTGGGGAAGCCCTCGGACAGGAATGAGTTATAAACTATCTCTCTAACTCTTTCCTGTCCGAATTGGTCTTTAGTATTTTATTCTGGCTAACGCCAGACGATTCTATTCACCTCTGGGGAAGCCCTCGGACAGGAATGAGTTTTAAAGTATCTCTCTGACTCTTTCCTGTCCGAATCGGTCTTTAGTATTTTATTCTGGCTAACACCAGACGATTTTATTCACCTCCGGGGAAGCCCTCGGACAGGAATGAGTTATAAACTATCTCTCTAACTCCTTCCTGTCCGAATCGGTCTTTAGTATTTTATTCCTGCAACGTCAGACGCTTTTATTGACCTCTGGGGAAGCCCTCGGACAGGAATGAGTTTTAATCTTAGTTGAGCAATGGACTAGAATTCCGAATTAGTGTGAATTAATTCAAATTGTGAATAAAAGTTTCCATGCACTGACTTCAAGGCAGTGTTATAAGTCCCCTTTAGATAAATCTAGAAATAATTCTACTTACATACGCAGCCCACAGTCCAATACTAACACCGACACGACCAGAAGACAACTTGCTTTTAGCAATCCCACCACAAATCACCCCAACTCCACCGAGTACTAACTCTGTGATACCAATGTGTACTGAAGAACGAGATATCTTTTGGGATAAAACCATCTTGGAATAGCTATACACAACTGCGTTGAATAATACTGCTTCATAGACTGCTCAATAATACTGCTTACATAGACTTATATAGAAGGATTCATATTTGGTCAAAAATATTCATCTTTGTATGTTGACACTTAAATCTCAAACTCATTAATAATTCATGAGGAAAACACAAAGGAAATCAGTACCGTGTCGGTGGTTTGGATATCGGAGGAAGAAATTACATAAATTAAGCAAACTTTCATCTTGATTTTCTCTTAAAATACAGATTTGTTTGAGATGCTATTTCGCCTCGGTTTTCAACAAACGTCTCGGTGTTTGGATATCCTGATGAAACACTTCTCCGCGTGTATGATATATTACGTGAAGAGTTCTAGAAGGCGTATAATTGTCTTAATTTTTGTGACGTGTCATTGAATAATCATGCTGGAAGACCATGTTTTTTTCCCTACAAAAAATATCGATACTTTATGCATGTATGCAAAGAATGTGAAGTGTTTTAAACTAGCGCTTGAAAACAGGGTTTTAACCCTTTCATTCGTATTGTTGTTGTGGAACCAGTTTATCTTTTTACTCTGTCTAACACCAGACTATTTTACTCTGTCTAACAGCAGACTATTTTACTGTCTAACACCAGACTATTTTACTGTGTCTAACACCAGACTATTTTACTGTGTCTAACACCAGACTATTTTACTGTGTCTAACACCAGACTATTTTACTCTGTCTAACACCAGACTATTTTACTCTGTATAACACCAGACTATTTTACTCTGTCTAACACCAGAATATTTTACTGTCTAACACCAGACTATTTTACTCTGTCTAACACCAGACTATTTTACTCTGTCTAACACCAGACTATTCTACTCTGTCTAACACCAGACTATTTTACTCTGTCCAACACCAGAATATTTTACTCGATCTGTCTAACACCAGACCATTTCATTCTAACAGCAGACTATTTTACTGTGTCTAACACCAGACTATTTTACTTTGTCTAACACCAGACTATTTTACTCTGTCGAACACCAGAATGTTTTACTCTGTCGAACACCAGACTGTTTTACTCTGTCGAACACCAGACTGTTTTACTCTCAAATTTTTCCCACTTTCTTATAACTTCTTTGTAACTGTTACTTATCAAGGAAAGAACTTCCAGTCACAAAGAGGTTAGGAAACAGTCTTGGGAACCTTGGTTATACTAGACACGCTGTAATGATTCTTCAGCGATATATAAAAAGTAGAGTGTTGTGTAGGTAGTGTTTTAGACACAGAAAGGTAAAAAGCTTAAGATGGTAAACTGCTGAGATTAGCTTTGATAATGAAATACTGACGTTTCTAGTGGAGCCAGTTAAAGTAAAAAATGGTAAAAGCCCAGGCTATGTAAATAGGATTTTTGAGAACATTGATAAGGGTTATTCGCTACGCAGTGCAGACTTTCATACACCACGTTATAACACAGTGCAGTATGGTAAGCACTCTTTAAGGTACTTTGGACCCTATCTGTGGTCTAAACTAAATCACGAAGAAAGAGAAAAGCCATCCTTAGAAAGTTTTAAGAACTGCATTAGAAGAAAAAATCTACAGAATTTAGTAGAAAACAACTGTAATAATTGTAATCTTTGCTTTACTTAAAATCATTCGCATTCGTTTTAACTTTAATATCTTACAAAATTTTAGAAGTCTATTGTTACTGTAACTGTATATCATATATCTATATATAAATTACTGTATATTAGTAGAGTTTAGTTAGGCAGTAAGTGTCCCAAATTAGTTTGTTAAAACTAAATACATATAGACACTTTTTAATAAAGTTGTTATTATTATTATTATTATTATTATTATTATTATTATTATCATCATTATGCTAGACACGCTGTAATGCAATTCTTCAGCGATATATAAAAAGTAGAGTGTTGTGTAGGTAGTGTTTTAGATAGAGCAAAGTGAAAAGATGGTAAACTGCTGAGATTAGTTTTGATAATGAAATACTGACGTTTCAAGCAGAGTCCTTCATCAGAGTAAAAAGTAGAGTGTTGTGTAGGCAGTGTTTTATATACAGCAAAGTGAAAAGATGGTAAACTGCTGAGAATAGTTTTAACAACGAAATACTGACGTTTCTAGTGGAGTCCTTCATCGGAGTAAAAAGTAGAGTGTTGTGTAGGCAGTGTTTTAGATAGAGCAAAGTGAAAAGATGGTAAACTGCTGAGATTAGTTTTGATAACGAAATACTGACGTTTCTAGTGGAGTCCTTCATCAGAGTAAAAATTAGAGAGTACTATGTAGGTAGTGTTTTAGATAGAGTAAAGTGAAAAGGTGATAAATGAAAAATGAGATTTAATAAAATGAGATTTTTAGGGTCTTCACATTTTCTCTGATAAAGGGCTCCGTTTGAAGCGTCCGCATTTCGTTGCTATAATAATCTCTAACTTGCTCTTAGTATTATAGTTCTCTGAGCAATCTCGCTGTGTCCGCAAGGATGCTCTATAACTTGGTTGCTTGATAGCGCTAGGAGTGGACACTCAATTCATATCCATCCCTAGGTTAGATTGTCCAAGATAACTTTCAGCATGAGTGCTAGGATCGGCCTGCTGAAGAGCTCTCTTGGGATGGCTTTGTTGTGGTATAACCTTAGAGTACCCAGACGCTGGTATGGTTCCAGAAGGGCCTTGCTGAGATGGTGCTATGGTTCCAGACGAACCTGGCGCTCCCGAGTAAGTTTCAACATGAGGGCTAGGATCGACTTGTTGAAGAGTTGTCGTGGAGTGGCGGCTTTGTTGTGGTATAACCCTGGTATAGGCAGGCGGTGATATGGTTCGAGAGTAGCCTTGGTGTGATGGTACTGTGGTCTCAGAGGGACCTTGGCGCGGTGATCTGGTTGTAGGAGAGCCTTGTGGTTGTGGTATGGTACCAGAAAAGCCTTGCTGTGGTGATAGTACGGTACTAGAGGAGCCTTGTGATGGTGGTGCTGTGGTCCCAGAGGGGCCTTGGTGTGGTGATGGTATGGTTGTAGAAAAGCCTTGTGGTAATGGTGTGGTACCAGAAGAGACTTGTGGTGGTGGTATTGTTGCAGAGAAGCAATGCTGTGGTGATAGTAAGGTACCAGATGAGCTTAATGATGGTGGTGGTAATATCGTTGCAGAGAATCCTTGCTGTGGTCGTGGTCTGGCACCAGAGAAGCCTTGCTGTTGTAACATGGTTCCAGAAGAGCCTGGCATTCCAGGGTAGCTTTGTTGAGGTATAACCCAGAGGTGTCCTCTCTGAAGAGAAGCCCTATGGTAGCCCTCATTAGGCAAAGCGGTGTAAGGTGGTGGATCATAATTACTAAACGGACTGTTAAAGAACGAAGGACTTGGTTGAGCTGATAAGGGAGCGCTCACCACCATACTCTGTTCCTGAGCAGTAAGAAAAAACAAAACACATTTCTAAATGATATAGAGCGTCACCACCTTTGGCAGCACATGCAACGTCTTTATTTAGCAGTTAGCTGCTCATATCATTATCCTCCACGTGAGTTCACTGTCCCACAATAATTACCCCAACAACATAAGATGAAGAGTTAAGTCAACCTCGTCCCCAGGGCGTTTGAGGAAGGAAGCGAGAAGGCCGATCAAACGCCCTGGCAAATGCTGGAATCACGTGAGAAAATATTCCAATATATTTGGAAAATTTACCGCCAGATTGACCACCGCGCTTCCGTTCTATGTACGTCAGCTTATATATTTGAATGAAGTGAATCATTAAATAAGCCGTTGTACAAGTCAACACAATTTATTGTCTCTACGAGAAATCCAACATGCTAAAATAGCTCAAAATAACCTTAACACACTGAAATAAACAAAATACACTTGCCTGGGTTGTTGTTTGTGGCGAATTTGCGATGATATGTTGGTTTGAAGAGTTTCGTGATTGCTCCAGACCAACCCGTAATAATAATATTTACAGGTTGTTATTCTGGAGCAATCACGAAACTTAACCAACATATCATCGCAAACTCACCACAAACAACCCAGGCAAGTGTATTTGTTTATTTCAGTGTGTCAAAGTTATTTTGAGCTAATTTAGCATGTTGGATTTCTCGTAGAAACAATAAATTGTGTTGACTTGTACAACGGCTTATTTAATGATGCAGACCGGAAGCCCAGTGGTCAATCTGGCGGGAAAATTTTCCAAATATATTGGAATATTTTCTCACGTGATTCCAGCATTTGCCAGGGCGTTTGTCCGGCCTGCTCACTTCCTTCCTCAAACGCCCTGGGGACGAGGTTGGAGTTAAGTCTCTCGATATTGAGAAACTAGATTTCAGTTTCGAAATACCAAATATAAATACCATCATTCCACGACCGTCTCCCAACTTGACCATGTAGTTCAGTTGGTAGAGCGTCGGACTAGCAAAGGGAGAGGTCCAGGCCTCAAAGTGTTAATCTAAAGTCACTTACCCTTCGTGTACAGCAAGTTGCTAAGCAACAAAGCACGGCTGCGGCGAAACATGAAATAAGGGTGAATGCATTGACAACTGTTATCACTCCATTGATATTTCCCACCGTCTTCAGATCAGAACAGCTTGTAGCATCTGTAATAACAATACACATAATTTGCTTACACATAACGTAGGATAACTCTACTCCTAGAAGGAGATAGATACAACATGGCTTTCAACTTTCAGTCGAATGTGAATCTTCTTTTGAGAATGGACAACGAGGTGAGGAAAAAATTTACTATCTGAGTAAGACATCCTAGAAGGGTCACCTTACTCCACGTAAACAATGGCTATCTTTTGACCATCCTAGAAAGGTCACCCTACTCCGTGTAAACAATGGCTATCTTTTGACCATCCTAGAAGGGTCACCCTACTCCATGTAAACAATGGCTATCTTTTGACCATCCTAGAAAGGTCACCCTACTCCGTGTAAACAATGGCTATCTTTTGACCATCCTAGAAGAGTCACCCTACTCCATGTAAACAATGGCTATCTTTTGACCATCCTAGAAAGGTCACCCTACTCCATGTAAACAATGGCTATCTTTTGACCATCCTAGAAAGGTCACCCTACTCCGTGTAAACAATGGCTATCTTTTGACCATCCTATAGAAGGGTCACCCTACTCCATGTAAACAATGGCTATCTTTTGACCATCCTAGAAGAGTCACCCTACTCCATGTAAACAATGGCTATCTTTTGACCATCCTAGAAGGGTCACCCTACTCCATGTAAACAATGGCTATCTTTTGACCATCCCAGAAGGGTCACCCTACTCCGTGTAAACAATGGCTATCTTTTGACCATCCTTAGAAGGGTCACCCTACTCCATGTAAACAATGGCTATCTTTTGACCACCCAAGAAGGGTCACCCTACTCCACGTAAACAATGGCTATCTTTTGACCATCCTAGAAGGGTCACCCTACTCCGTGTAAACAATGGCTATCTTTTGACCATCCTTAGAAGGGTCATCCTACTCCGTGTAAACAATGGCTATCTTTTGACCATCCTAGAAGGGTCATCCTACTCCATGTAAACAATGGCTATCTTTTGACCATCCTAGAAGGGTCACCCTACTCCATGTAAACAATGGCTATCTTTTGACCATCCTAGAAGGGTCACCCTACTCCATGTAAACAATGGCTATCTTTTGACCATCTTAGAAGGGTCACCCTACTCCATGTAAACAATGGCTATCTTTTGACCATCCTAGAAGGGTCATCCTACTCCATGTAAACAATGGCTATCTTTTGACCATCCTAGAAGGGTCACCCTACTCCATGTAAACAATGGCTATCTTTTGACCATCCTAGAAGGGTCACCCTACTCCATGTAAACAATGGCTATCTTTTGACCATCTTAGAAGGGTCACCCTACTCCATGTAAACAATGGCTATCTTTTGACTATCCTAGAAGGCTCACCCTAACTCTGTCTAAACAACGGCTATCTTTTGACTCTTTTCAAAAGATCACCTCTCTAGGGCTTCACCCCGAGTTATCCCGAGCAACAGCATAAATACGCATGCCTAAGTTGACCCTACCCCCGAGATAACTCGGGTGAAAGCGTTCACATGGAGGTAGGGATAACTCGGGGGCTAGGGTTACCCTATCGCTCCGACCGAGTTATCCCTATCCCCCGAGTTATCTCGGTCTCATGTGAACGGTTTACTTTTTTAGCATGGAAATAATCTAACACCGAGTTATCTCGAGGGATAGGGATAACCCTACCCCCCGATATAACTCGCCTCATGTGAACAGGCCCTAAGACAAATCGTTCACATCCGTACTTACAGCGGTAAAACTTTGCCGATTGATGAACGCACAAACACGAGGAGTGCAGGTGTTCGGAGTAATTATCTGGCGTACTACAACGCGATTTATTCAAGAATGACCAAAGCGAACCACTAAACGTTATTGAAACACCTGCCACAATCATCCCAAGGATATTCGCTCCAAGAGCCATTCTTAACTAAACGAAATTCAGTAATAAAAACATAATTTAGAACATAATCGCTTGTGTTTTGGGAAATTGGCCATTGTGCACAAAATTTTAGGGCTATTTATCTCAAATTTTCAGTGAAGGAAGCCAAGTGGTTAGTGATTATGAAAATCTAAATTTAGTGAGAATATTTTACCTTTCCTCGTTTATAACGATCGAGTGTACCACCACGGATTTTTCCACAACATTGGCACACAAAACTGATTTTTTAAATCTCGGGTTTTACTAGATTTTTTTCAAATTTTGTCACAGTATTAATTTTGTTATGGAATATTCTGTGTTAGTCGGTCACCATATGATTTTACAATACTTTCAAGTTAAAAGTGAATTTTGGTCTGTTTGTCGTTATAGCAAACGCAGATCTGAAAAGAATGCTGTGTATTAATGAAATAACAACTACAAAAAATATATAAAACAAGCGCACACGGTTTTGTGCGATTACTATTCAAGATTGAAAATATGTATGCAGAAATTTTTTTTAGTTAAACAGTAAATTAATTTTTTTCGAGTGCGTGTATTTTCGTTATTTGAGATACATCCCGCTAAAAATCGCAGCACATTGCTAGTCAATCTCTCGAAACATACCGTCATCATCTAATGCAACCTTAACAAGGTTGACAACAACAAGCTTGTATCAGCTTGATAAAATCACAACTTGTTAACAACGTGATAATTGGTAACGTGTTCAAGTATTTTGCTGTGCTAGCCAAGCGAAGCGCATCTAAGTCCAAACTTACATAGCTGGTTGTTTCTTTGTAGCCAGCCAAAAGGCACAGAATCCCAGGAATAAGAAACTATAAAAGATTGTTAAAATTTGAACGTTACCAACTGAGCTACAAGATCATCCAACTCACAATCTTTGATACTCTAGTTCAACACTCTATCAACTGAACTACAAGATCATTCAACTCACAATCTTTGATACTCTAGTTCAACACTCTATCAACTGAACTACAAGATCTCCAACTTACAATCATTGATACTCTAGTTCAACACTCTATCAACTGAACTACAAGATCATCCAATTCACAATCTTTGATACTCTAGTTCAACACTCTATCAACTGAGCTACAAGATCATTCAACTCACAATATTTGATACTCTAGTTTAACACTCTATCGACTGAACTACAAGATCATTCAACTCACAATCTTTGATAATCTAGTCCAACACTCTATCAACTGAACTACAAGATTATTCAACTCACAATTTTTGATACTCTAGTCCAACACTCTATCAACTGAACTACAAGATTATTCAACTCACAATCTTTGACACTCTAGTTCAACACTCTATGAACTGAACTACAAGATCATTCAACTCACAATCTTTGATACTCTAGTTCAACACTCTATCAACTGAACTACAAGAATATTCAACTCACAATCTTTGATACTCTATAGTTCAACACTCTATCAACTGAACTACAACATTATTCAACTCACAATCTTTGATACTCTAGTTTAACAATCTATCAACTGAGCTACAAGATTATTCAACTCACAATCTTTGATACTCTAGTTCAACACTCTATCAACTGAGCTACAAGATTATTCAACTCACAATATTTGATACTCTAGTTCAACACTCTATCAACTGAGCTACAAGATTATTCAACTCACAATCTTTGATACTCTAGTTCAACACTCTATCAACTGAGCTACAAGATCATTCAACTCACAATATTTGATACTCTAGTTCAACACTCTATCAACTGAGCTACAAGATTATTCAACTCACAATCTTTGATACTATAGTTCAACACTCTGTTGAAACTGAACTACAAAGCCTTTCATCACAGTAAAAACAATGAAAAACTTTGGCTTAAAACGTCAGTATTTCATTCCCTAAAATCTCAGCAGTTCACCATCGTTAAGATTTTCTATACATCGTAACACACTGCCTACAAAACACTCTACTTTTATATTACTCCATGATTTACTCTGATGAAAAACGTTGGTTTGCAACTCTAGATAAAGACATCTTTGTGATGAAGCATTCACTTCAAAACGTGGGTTAGTTGCTAATTTAATATCCGCTTATCAAAGACGTCTTTATAGCGCTCTTAGGAATACATGGTAACCGGCCCCCATCTGGTGTCCACACCTGCATGGCTTAAAGCAGCAAAGGTTCTTTTAGATTCCTTACACAAACAAGGACAGAAAGAAGCTCTATCTGAATTCTACTATTCTGTTAACGTTAAAAAGTACACACTGACGGATTTCAGACTAAAAGTACATAAAAGTACAAGAGCCGAATTAAGTATTTACAGATAAATAAATATACAAATATATACAATAGGATACGTAATTAAAATACCAAACATTCAGTCAAGAAGTCAAGAATCAGGTACAATAAAGACCGAATTTAGGGACCAAATGATTGTAGTTCACGTCTGAAAGATTTTACCGTGTTTAGAAGTTTAATAGATAATGGTAATTCATTCCACATTTTAGCTCCAGAAAACTTAAAACTCAGTTTTAAGTATTCTGTTTTGGTTTTGCTAACACGAGATTTGTGCCTCTGTGTCTAAGACAGTAATTTTGTGTGGTTGAATTTGGTATAAATAGATCTGAAAGATATGATGGTACTAGTCTATTCAGGACCTTAAACATCATGAGAGAGAGAGAGAGAGAGAGAGAGAGAGAGAGAGAGAGAGAGAGAGAGAGAGAGAGAGAGAGAGAGAGAGAGAGAGAGAGAGAGAGAGAGAGAGAGAGAGCTAGTGAGTGAGTGAGTGAGTGAGTGAGTGAGTGAGTGAGTGAGTGAGTGAGTGAGTGAGTGAGTGAGTGAGTGAGTGAGCGAGTGATTGATTGATTGAATGAGTGAGTGGAATACTTACATAAATTGCCCAAATACCCACAGTTACGTTATCAGGACTTGTAATCTTAGTCATAGCCGCCATACCACAAATTACGAGAATAATTGTCAAGCATAACTCCACACCACCAATAATAACGATTGAACGAGCCTTGGCCGCACTTAAGCTCATCTTAAATCAACGTCTGAACAATTTTCTATAACAGAAAATATCGTCTTCTCTCAACCACTTGTATTCCCAATTGCTCTATAATATTTATATGTTTGAAGGCTTCTAGACAATAAAGGAACGAATCTGATTGGTTAGCGTGAACGTAACGTTTATGATTAGCCAATCAAATTCGACGGCAATGACGTATACTTAATAAAAATAAACTAAGCACGCAAGTAAGAATAAATTAGTAGAGTGTTGTGTGGGCAGTGTTTTAGATAGAGCAAAGTGAAAACATGCTAAACTGCCGAGATTAGTTTTGATAATGAAATACTAACGTTTGAAACAGAGCCTTTCACATTCTGATGAAGGACTCTGCTTGAAACGTCAGTATTTCGTTATCAAAACTATTCTCAGCAGTTTCCTACCTTGTCATTTCTTCTAAGAATTAAATTATACGCCTACATATGTGGGTGGATCAGCGCTAAAGCGGAAGCTGTAATTAACCTACTTGAAGCTTAGTCTCCCTCGCAGCCGTTGTTAGGGTCGGTCCCCACCATTGAACTCTAAGTAAACTGGAACGCTAACTCCATAAGTCAGGCCCTATGAATGGATGAAGCCAAAAATCTTTAAATGTTAGTTTTTCTGAGTTTTGAGCTGAAATACTTAACGGTGAACGTTGGGCTGTATATGAAACTGAAGCTATTGAAAAATGCTATTCGGTATAGAAACTTCAAGACTTTAGCTAAAAGGGAAATAATTAAAAAATATAAAAACAACTGCCATTTTGTTTGCCAAACGTTACAAAATGGCAGTTGTTTTTATATTTTTTAATTATTTCCCTTTTAGCTAAAGTCTTGAAGTTTCTATACCAAATAGCATTTTTCAATAGCTTCAGTTTCATATATAGATAGCCCAACGTTCAGCGTTAAGTATTTCAGCTCAAAACTCAGAAAAACTACAACAAGTTTCTTAGTGTTATTTCCCAGCGAAATATGGTCGAACATTTGCTACATTTTAAAAAGTTTAAAATAACGAGGAAACTTATACTATACATCAAATTGAAGCCAATGCTATTTCTAAAAACATACGTATAAAACAATGTATTTCAACCCGTTGTTTTGGAGTAATTTGTTATCGTCCCAAACAAAATATATGGCAGGAAAATATATTCCGGAGGGTTGTGATTAGGTTTAGGTCCACCGGGGGGTTGTGGTTAGGTTTAGGGTTTCCGGGGGATTGTGGTTAGGGGTTGGGGTATGGGGATGAGTTTTCATTTAAAATTAAGGATTATCCTTAATTCTAGGCGAGTTGACAATTAAGGCTATTCCTTAATTTTGGAGTGAGGTCGACCTGCTAGGGCGCAACACATTCCATTCCCGCATCTGACCAATCAGAGCAAGCCTTCCAAAACCTGGAAAGCCGACCTTCATGCACCTTGGCATGTCCTTGCCGGCTTGCCTCGGTATTTTGATGGCGAATTAGTTGGTGTAAGCATGAAAGTGTGTGATTTACGTTTAAACGTTTAAAATAAAAGATCTTAATCCCTATCAACGGAAAGAAGTTGTCCAATTTGTCCAAGGGAATACTGATGTTTGTAAACTTTCCTACCGAGTGTGGTAAATCGCTGATTTATACCAAGCGCCGATACAATCTCAAAGGTTTCTGGCCATGCTATTGTGGTGGTTTCTCCGCTTGTGAAGCTTTTAATATGCAAGAACAAATCATTCACCTACGAAGTCTTGGGATTTCTTCGGTTAGCTTGAGCAACATATTGAAGAAAACAAATTAACATACGTACAAGAAGAAATATTCTTAATTGATCGGTAGTTTATGCACACCTGAAGCACTTTAAAAGAACGTCGACTGCGAAGGAGACCAGCTACCTGGACCTGCTAAATTTCGCAAACACTTGTAGCCTTTTCAAAAGTTTTCGCACGGATTTATTTATATGAGCGGCAAGAACATAATTAAAATACCATTCTTCGTAAATTTCGTTGAACTTCTAAGCTAAACTACTCGAAATATTTAATTAACTTTCAAGTAAACACACTCTATACTACACGCGTAAAAATCTCGCAAGTTGTTACAGCATTGTTGCCTGAACAATGCTGTAACAACTTGTTGACATATATGTGAACAACACTGATAAATGAACAACATTGTTCATCATTGTTTCAACAAGTTGTTACAGCTTGATGAAACAACAACCGTTGTTCACGCATGTTGTAACAACCGAAGAACGTGTTGATACATGAACCATGTTCACCATTGTTGTAACATTGTTGTTCATCGTTGTTATTTCGCCATGCTGTTACAACATGTTGTATCATGTGCGAACAACGTTGTTGGCTATAAAAATGTGCTGTTGGAACAACTTGTTCATGACTGTTGATTTATCCGTGAACAAGTTGTTCGAACCATAAGTGAACAACTTGTTGACATGCAACTTGTTCACGGCGAGCAGCACAACATTGTTCACGGCCAGCAGCACAACATTGTTCACGCCTGTTGACAACCGTGAACAAGTTGTGCGTTTTTACGCGTGTAGTAGCTCTCTTGTTGTTCACCCCATTTCCGTCGGGCTTGTTTACATCTTTTATTTCGCTGACGCACATAACTTCAACGCTTGTTTATCTGCATGTGGTGAAAGAGGATAAACGAAATAGCACTCTTCAAAAAATATTCGTGATTTCAAGTGCCGTCAAGTACACAGATAATTTTGAGACTTCGGAAATGTAATGTCAATACGGCCAACAATATTTCTCTGATGCCCACACGCTTCACATTGACTTTTACGCACCTCTGTTTGCATGGGCAGAAAGAACATATAGTCAAAACATTATTCTTCGTAAATTTTGTAATATTCGAAATATTAGCTTTCGATTAAACAAGTTTTACACAACGACGCTTGCCTCGTCGCTTGGCAAAAGGCTGACGTTTAATTTTAGCAGTGATCAATGCTGTCTCTCTTTGTTCTGTAATCTCATTGGTTCATTGTAGGGTTAGGGTTACAAAGGGAATGGAATGTATTGCTCAAGTGAGCAGTCGTTGGTGGGGAGCGAGTTTGGGACCGACCCTAACAACGGCTGCGAGGGAGACTACTTGAAGCTAACAAAGACAAAAAGTTGATCAAAGACACAATACAATAAGAAATAATTTACATCAATAAAAAAGCTTTTATAAAGATAAATTATCTCTGTTTATTCATGAACAATATTTTTCCTGTACGACAATCTATCAATCATAAGTAAAAAAACGAGTTTCGCTCCACTATACCAATAGATCTCCCTCGGTATGTTTACTTACGTTTGGGTACGTCTCCGTACGTTTGGGTACCTCTTGGTACATTTGGGTGCTTCTTGGTACGTCTAGGTACATCTTGGTACCTCTTGGAACGTTTGGGTACTTCTTGGTACTTCTAGGTACATCTTGGAACGTTTGGGTACTTCTTGGTACATTTGGGTACTTCTTGGTACGTCTAGGTACATCTTCGTACCTCCGGTACGTTTGGGTACTTCTTGGTACGTTTGGATACGTCTTCGTACGTTTGGGTACGTCTTGGTACGTTTGGGTACTTCTTGGTACGTTTGGATACTTCTTGATACGTTTAGGTAGATTTAGGTACATTTAGGTACGCGTTTGAGTACCTCTTGGTACGTTTAGGTACCTCTTGGCACGTTTAGGTACGTTTGAGTACCTCTTGGTACGTTTGGGTACCTTTATGTACATTTTAGTACGTTTAGGTACATGTTGGTACGTTAGATACTTCTTGGTACGTTACGGTACGTTTAGGTACATTTGGGTAAGTCTTGGTACATCTTGGTACGTTTGGGTATCTTTTTGTACGTTTAAGTACCTTTTGGTTCGTTATGGTATGATATTCCCATATAAGGCACGTGAGCAATCCCATCAGCCAACGGCAGCACTCGTTTGAAGTAGTATCATTTACAAGCCTAATCTCCAACGTCACCATAATTCATGCAATACGCCAGCTTTTCCAGAATACGTAACAACCTGACGTCATTGATAAAGCAATGAACTATTGAATAAACTCGTTAATACTATATCCCACGTGATCTATCCTAGCCAATAAAATCCCTTGCCTCTTACAGCACTTATGTAGCGCTGTATAGCATCATGTCAAATTTAATTCCCATTTAAGTTACATAATTATTTTCTGTCACAGAGTCTCTTGATCTAGCGTCCTACAAGCTGCGCTAAATGAACTTAGAGTATTGAAGACTTTCTTAATATTCCAACCATATATTAAGCCAAGTTTTCTCAAGGCTTCTAAAAAGTCTAGTGCAGTATTTACGCTAAAATGGTCATGAGTCAGACAGTCGCTCGTATGTCTATCATAGTTGGCCTAATCGAGTTGAGTGCAGCGAGTATTTGTGTAGTATTTGGAGCCATTGCAATGCGACACTCTGCAGGTCATCCTTCATCGTCAGCTGGGCTATGGACGTTGTTTGTAAGTGCTATGTTGTATGTACAAATATTCTCTAAATACTGTGTAATATGTACAAATATTGTATAGCCACAAGATGACAATTAATTTACGAATGTTTTAATCTGAATTATCTTATGCAAAGAAGGCAAGTCTTCCATAAAACAGCGAATACAATTATCAATAACACAGCGTTTCGCGGCATGAAAAGCTTACTCTACCGTTTGTAGGAATATAGTGGTTACTGTTTGTAGGACTGAAGTGGCTACTATAGCAATATACAATATACGGACAAAGTGTCAATCGAAATGGTGTTGTAACAGTTCTATGTTAACAAGACTGTAAAGTGTTGTGCTGGCAGTGTTTTGGATAGAGCAAAGTGAAACGATTGTAAACTGTTGACAATAGTTTTAATAACGAAATACTGACGTTTCAAACAGAGTCCTTCATCAGAGTAAAAAGCAGAGTGTTGTGTAGGCAGTGTTTTAGATAGAGCAAAGCGAAAAGATGGTAAACTGCTGAGAATAGTTTTGATAACGAAATACTGACGTTTCAAGCAGAGCCTTTCATCAGAGTAAAAAGTAGAGTGTTATGTAGGCAGTGTTTTATAGATAGGACAAAGTGAAAAGATTGTAAACTGCTGAGAATAGTTTTAATAACGAAATACTGACGTTTCAAGCAGAGCTCTTCATCAGAGTAAAAAGTAGAGTGTTGTGTAGGCAGTGTTTTAGATAGAGCAAAGTGAAAAGATGGTAAACTGCTGAAAATAGTTTTAATACCGAAATACTGACGTTTCAAGCAGAGTCCTTCATCAGAGTAAAAAGTAGAGTGCTGTGTAGGCAGTGTTTTAGATAGAGCAAAGTGAAAAGATGGTAAACTGCTGAAAATAGTTTTAATACCGAAATACTGACGTTTCAAGCAGAGTCCTTCATCAGAGTAAAAAGTAGAGTGTTGTGTAGGCAGTGTTTTAGATAGAGCAAAGTGAAAAGATGGTAAACTGCTGAGAATAGTTTTAATAACGAAACACTGACGTTTCTTTTTACTCTGACGAAGAGCTCCTCTTGAAACGTCAGTATATTTCGTTATTGAAATTATCCTCGGCAGTTTAACATCTTTCACTGCTATACGCTAACAAGACGCGACTGTATATAGCAAAGAATATGCAATTAAAGCAGTATGAACCTCTAAATTGCCGCGCTAAGTAACAACGAAGCTTCACTGAAGGAAATTAGGAAAAGTCAGTATACTAAAGTCACAATAACGCGAAGTAACGGTTTGAAAATGCAAAGCTAAGCACGGGAAATTTACCGTTCGCATGAGAAACCCCATAACGCCTCAAGCTTCCGTATCAACTTTGTATATAGAATAGACGTGATAATACTATATTTCCCTACACAAACTACAATCTTAGCTTTCTCCAATTCCATTCTAACTAACACTTCACTTAAAAACAATATCAACGCCTTGAACCAAAAGAAGTTATGAAAATTTTCTTGGCTCTTTTAGCGCTTTCCATAGTAAAATACTTCTATTTATTCCGACAGAATAAATAATTCAGATTAAATCACCAGATGTTTTTCGGCATTAGGAAAACACGTATTAAATAAAAATATCAGGATCCAAATGTTTTTAAACTACAGTAAAAAACTCATCACATTTCGCACGTAAATAGTCAAGGAAATATATGTTTAAATTAATAAAATAAACGAAGATATTGCAGATATATTTAAGCCGTGATTTTTAAGACTTCTAGAAGCAAAGAAGGTCTAATCAGCTGTTCATTGCGAGTAACATGCATTATTAAGCAAGCTTTTCTATTATGTATGCAATCTAGCTTTCATCGATAAGAGCATCTGTGAACTAATAATTTCTCATGGTTGAAAAACAGACTTACGGTTGCGCAAAGTTTATTTCTCACTCCAATACCACCAACACTTTTCGCATTTGATATACGAAACTCAATTCTTTCATCTTAAAGATGTGCTCTCGGCTTTGCGTTTTCAAATTTCAATGCATAAACACCAGACCACATGTGTATATATATGTATATATATATATATACACACATATATATATATATTTACAGAATGAGTGGCCGTTCTGTATCGGGGTATAGAGACACGAGGCGTTGCGTTTTCAATGCATAAACACCAGACCACATGTATATATATATATATATATATATATATATATATATATATATATATATATATATATATATATTATTTATATTCAAACAAACAAAGTGTTGTTCGCGAAATGTCGAAAAGTGCTTAATACCGTAAAGATACTATACAGCGAATATACTATAAGTGGGCTTACCTCAAATGTTGATGGTCGCTACTGTCAGTTTCACGCTGGGCGATCTTCAGGCGGCTCCACCCAGCGTGAAACTGACAGAAGCGACCATCAACATTTGAGGTAAGCCCACTTATAGTATATATATATATATATATACATACATATACACACACATATATATATATATATTTACAGAATGAGTGGCCGTTATGTATCGGGGTATAGAGACACGAGGCGAAGCCGAGTGCCTGTATCCCGATACAGAACGGACACGAATTCTGTAAATGAATTCTAAAACGATCTATTTGGTAAGTTCATTGGCGTAGTCATTTTTCTAAAAAAAACGAAACTGCATGAATAATTCTCAATATCTTAACTAATAACTATAGACTACTATAATTTTTGGCTGGCATAAGCTGTTGGTGCGCTGTCTCTCACCGCTGAAGTTGAGCCAGGTTGAATGGGGTTAGTACTTGGATGGGTGACCTACATTAACACAAGCTGTTAGTGCACTGCCTCTCACCGCTGAAGTTGAGCCAGGTTGAATGGGGTTAGTACTTGGATGGGTGACCTACATTAGCACAAGCTGTTAGTGCACTGCCTCTCACCGCTGAAGTTAAGCCAGGTTGAATGGGGTTAGTACTTGGATGGGTGACCTACATTAGCACAAGCTGTTAGTGCACTGTCTCTCACTGCTCTGAAGTTAAGCCAGGTTGAATGGGGTTAGTACTTGGATGGGTGACCTACATTAGCACAAGCTGTTAGCTCACTGCCTCTCACTGCTGAAGTTAAGCCAGGTTGAATGGGGTTAGTACTTGGATAAGTGACCTACATTAGCACAAGCTGTTAGTGCACTGCCTCTCACTGCTGAAGTTAAGTCAGGTTGAATGGGGTTAGTACTTGGATGGGTGACCTACATTAGCACAAGCTGTTAGCTCACTGCCTCTCACCGCTGAAGTTAAGTCAGGTTGAATGGGGTTAGTACTTGGATGAGTGACCTACATTAGCACAAGCTGTTAGTGCACTGTCTCTCACTGCTCTGAAGTTAAGTCAGGTTGAATGGGGTTAGTACTTGGATGGGTGACCTACATTAGCACAAGCTGTTAGCTCACTGTCTCTCACCGCTGAAGTTGAGTCAGGTTGAATGGGGTTATAGTACTTGGATGAGTGACCTACATTAGCACAAGCTGTTAGTGTACTGTCTCTCACCACTGAAGTTAAGCCAGGTTGAATGGGGTTAGTACTTGGATGAGTGACCTACATTAACACAAGCTGTTAGTGTACTGTCTCTCACTGCTCTGAAGTTAAGTCAGGTTGAATGGGGTTAGTACTTGGATGGGTGACCTACATTAGCACAAGCTGTTAGTGTACTGTCTCTCACTGCTCTGAAGTTAAGTCAGGTTGAATGAGGTTAGTACTTGGATGGGTGACCAGCTTAGCTTGATGTGAGTAGAGTTGTTGGTTCTCTCCTGTGCTTCGAGGGTTTTTCACTGGCTTCTCCAGTTTTCCTCCCTCCACAAAATCAACACCATAGTTTCCCCAGTTAGTTCTACGAACTAGTTCCATCAAGGAGTGAGGGCCATTGATTTATCAATATCTAAATACTGTCATATGTTGCCCTCAATAAATAGAGTCGCTCTGCTCTCTTTTCCTCGTCTCGTCTCTCCCTTGAAGCCTAACAATTGTACATGTTACTTACGTTTTAGTACGGCATCCCAGCAGGACTTTCCATCATGGCAGGACGAACAAAAAACACAGGCACAGTAAGTCAACGTAATTAGAGTGGAGTGGAGTGGTGTGGAATGGAGTGGAGTGGAGTGGAGTGGAGTGGAGAGGAGTGGAGTGGAGTGGAGTGGAGAAGAGTGGAGTGGAATGGAGAGGAGAGGTGTGGAGTGGAGTGGAGAAGAGTGGATCGGAGTAGAGTGGAGTAGAGTAGAGTAGAGTAGAGTAGAGTAGAGTAGAGTAGAGTAGAGTAGAGTAGAGTAGAGTAGAGTAGAGTAGAGTAGAGTAGAGTAGAGTAGAGTAGAGTAGAGTAGAGTAGAGTAGAGTAGAGTAGAGTAGAGTAGAGTAGAGTAGAGTTGCGTGGAGTGGAGTGGAGAGGAGTGGAGAGGAGTGGAGTGGAGAGGAGTGGAGTGGAGTGGAGTGGAGTGGAGTAGAGTGGAGTGGAGTAGAGTGGATTGGAGTAGAGTAGAGTAGGGCATAGTAGAGTAGAGTAGAGTAGAGTAGAGTAGAGTAGAGTAGAGTGGAGTGGAGTGGAGTGGAGTGGAGTGGAGTGGAGTGGAGTGGAGTGGAGTGGCGTGGCGTGGCGTGGCGTGGCGTGGCGTGGCGTGGCGTGGCGTGGCGTGGCGTGGCGTGGCGTGGCGTGGCGTGGCGTGGCGTGGCGTGGCGTGGCGTGGCGTGGCGTGGCGTGGCGTGGCGTGGCGTGGCGTGGCGTGGCGTGGCGTGGCGTGGCGTGGCGTGGCGTGGCGTGGCGTGGAGTATAGTTTTAGATTTCTTGAAAGCAGTTGTTAGGTGAATCGTAGTTCATAATCAAATTAATGTACAGCTTTAATTTTAAAGTTTGCCCTTCAGAATTTAAATATGAAACAGTTTTGGCGCGACATGGCTTCTTTAACTTTTATCTTTTTCAGATGGCAGTCGCTCTGTTCTTTAATATCGTAGCGACAATTGTTTCATCTTTGGGAGCTCTGTTTTCTCTCATGTTTTGGAGCAACTTAAATGAGTTGGGATGCACTGGGTGTAAGTAAATTAATACCACAAATAAAACAAACTTTTGGGCATAAATAGATACAAGAACAAATTTGTGGTAACACCACGTCTATTATTTAAGGGACATTAAGGTTACGTTACACCATAGAAATTTAAAAATACCAAAAAAAATTATTTTTTTCGTAATTAGCTGCCTTAAACCAAATGCTGAAAGGTTTTGAAAAGTTTATTTCGTTTAAAGCAAAATTCATTAAGATATTTAGCGATGAAAATTGCAAGCAGCTCGTTTTCCCGCGAAATTTAAATGTTCCAAGGCTTGTTTCTTCAGCTTTAAATTTCAGCTAAACTGCCGTATTTAAAGACTTTTGTTGAACACGGGTTTTGGCCGATTTTTTTCAAATTTTCACAATGTATCGGAGACAATAAGAGCTTCAAAAGTGTGTGCGGTAGCTATACGATTTCGTTTTCATTTCTGAGTAATCGACTACGATTCATGGTATGCACGCAACTTAACTAAGGTTGCAAAAGAGTGCCTTATATCTCAAAAATAACAAAAAAAAACATAGCTACCGCACACACTTTTGTAGAACAGCTAGTTGAGTTTCAATTAAAACTATTTTTACATGATTTGATTGAAACTGTAGTTCAACAAATGTCGCGGCGCAAAGCGAATGCGTTTTCAGAATTTTGTGAAAACAAAACAAGTTTACCAGTAAATACTTTTCAAAATTGTAAATCAACTGTCCAATTCTACAATCATTTTGCTATTACTTTGAAAAAAAAATTTGAATTTGATTGCTTTTAAACTCAACGCGCCGTTGCATTTTTGGCAAAGCACTACTTCAAGGTGTCACGTAACCTTAAGCAAGCTAGGACTACGATGGCAATTAAGTTACTGCATTTAAAATAAATCATGGATCAGGACATCGTATATTGTATGCTTTATGTATTTTGTAAGATCTTTAAAAGCAGCCATAGCTTCGACAACATGACGGATAATGGGTTAACGCCTAAGTATACTAACAGCTTTTGTTGTTCCTTGCCACAACGTTGCTTTCAAAACGTGAAAACGCTTCAGTTGACGTTGTGTGTGCAACGAGGACGGTGTTGTGATCACTCTTGGGACTGCAAATTATTCAACGCTTTGTTTTGGTTGAAAAATACTATTGTACTTGGGTCGTCGACGTGACGTTCGCGTTATGCTTTTTTGAGGTCCCAATCTCGTCATGAGTTCCCAGAGCCCACATTCCCCACCCGGGAAACGAGAGGCTCTGGGATAATCCGTTTCAAATCACAGGATTCTTGTTATTCCGGTTGAGGTACGCATGCGTAAATATCCGAGCGGAATCTGGATAGTATGTTCTCCTTGTTTGACTTTTCCCCAAACAAGTCAATGGGGTTGCTGGCGAAGCTCGAATTACAGCATCTACACACATACGGCGAAGATATCGATCGCGGCAACGTCTTCACTGGAGTCTTGTCGTCCGACATCTTTGTTATTTTGGTTTTATTAATTCTACTTCCGGTCACTTCAGATCAACTCATGCTCACTATTCAGCCAATAACGTAACGATTTGAAACGGATTATCCCAGAGTCTCTCGTTTCCCGGGTGGGGAACGTGGGCTCTGGGAACGAGATTGTTAAGGTCCCTGTTGCTGAGCTTCCAACCTGTTGACTCAGGCCTTCATCAGAGCAAATGCCAACATCGTGTTGGTTCACATCATATAAACAAAAACAACTTAACAACCAGAATCACTTAAGAACAGTAATATTTAGGACTGGGCGGTCGCCCAGGGACCCCCACAAAATAATGTTTAAAAAATGTCTTGAAAGTTGAAAAAATAGGTGTTGAAATGAAAAAAATCTTGAGAGCCCAAAATATGAGTCAAAGACAAGACAAAAGATATGTAGATGACATACAGATATATATATAGATGATATATAGAGGGTTGTGTCCCATGTACTATATATACTGAATATTACTTACGTATCTTTAATCCTTTCTTATAATTGTTTAACTTACTCCCGTATCAAATTTACACTGCGCCTTCAACCGTCGTGGCCTTTGCAAGTTAACAAAAAATACAGCAAGATGCGCTTGCTTTTTGGCCTGGTCAGTGACCGCCCAGGGGCCTCCACAGTCCTAAATCCGGCGCTGCACCAAGCTCACAAACGTACCACATGCACTACATGTATACGTACAACTCATCATTTTAACTACATCTCATATGCAAACGCTACCTCTTAGGAAGCATATATGACTATGAATTTACAACCTTAGCTCTCCATCTGAGCCTCAGTGGCTCAATGGTTAGAGCGTCTAACTGGTCATTAGAAGGTTGAAGGTTTGATCCCTGTCTGGGGCTCAGAAACATTTTGTGAGTATTTGAGCTTGATGAACGTCTACCAAACGTCTGTTCCATTACACCAATCTCGCAAACGTACCACATGCACTACATGTATACGTACAACTCATCATTTTAACTGCATCTCATATGCAAACGCTACCTCTTAGGAAGCACATATGACTATGAATTTACAACCTTAGCTCTCCATCTGAGCCTCAGTAGCTCAATGGTTAGAGCGTCTAACTGGTCATTAGAAGGTTGCAGGTTCGAACGCTATTCGAACGTAATTGAGCTTGTCGAACTTCAGTAACGGTTTTAGTTGTTTTTGTTTATAGAACTGTACGATTACACAGTTTCAGAGCGGTTCTACATAATTACATTGCTTAATTGATTGCTTCTGAGAGTTTTGTACTTTTTAACAAACACTTAATATGCACACGCTGTTTCGCAGGTTTTCTAGATGTCCGAAGGCTACCGCCAATTGCAGAAATCAGTAGTCCGAGTGAACGCCTGAGCAGGCGTCTTGTTGTTTATATGACATGAGCCAACACGATGTTGGCATTTGCTCTGATGAAGGTCTGAGTCAACACCATGTTGGCATTTGCTCTGATGAAGGTCTGAGTCAACACGATGTTGGCATTTGCTCTGATGAAGGTCTGAGTCAACACCATGTTGGCATTTGCTCCAATGAAGGCGTGAGTCAACACGATGTTGGCATTTGCTCTGATAAAGGCGTGAGTCAACACGATGTTGGCATTTGCTCTGATGAAAGTCTGAGTCAACACCATGTTGGCATTTGCTCTGATGAAGGCGTGAGTCAACACCATGTTGGCATTTGCTCTGATGAAGGTCTGAGTCAACACCATGTTGGCATTTGCTCTGATGAAAGTCTGAGTCAACACGATGTTGGCATTTGCTCTGATGAAGGTCTGAGTCAACTAGTCGAAAGGTCAAAAATAAATAATAAACGTGCGGTTCGGCTCATTTTTGTTCCTTTTTTAACCATCTTTGTTTGCCATCTTAAATAGATAATATTGTTTGTTCAAAGATTGGTACAGTAACGGCTGTAGTTGCCATGACAACAATTATTATGGTTATCCTGGCCATAACAAGCTTCGCCGGTTGCATTCTGGGATGCATGGGAACATGTTGTCAAACGCATGTGAGTATAGAGAGGTCTGGGGGAATAGAGAAATGGTTTGGAAACTCAGCAAAAGTCTTTGTTCTATCTTTTTCTTCACATTTATGCAAACTTGCGAGTGTCAGTGGTTCTTGTGAATTGTGGTGCCGGTTGCGCTTTATATTCTGTTCGTTCGTTCGTTCGTTCGTTCGTTCGTTCGTTCGTTCGTTCGTTCGTTCGTTCGTTCGTTCGTTCGTGCGGAATCAATAAGCACGAATCAATAATATATATATGCAATATAAGAAAATTTAAGCTTCACGTTTCAGAACTCTGACAAATGCCACCACCACTATCATTATCACCAACACCACCACCACCACCATCACTATCACCACCACCATCATCACCATCACCACCATCATCACCATCACCACCAATCATCACCATCACCACCACCATCATCACCATCATCACCATCACCATCACTACCATCACGATCATCACTACCACCATCACCACCATCATCATGACAATCACCATGACTATCACCACCACCAACAACATTATTACTATCACCATCACCACCACCACCATCACTATCACCACCACCATCATCACCATCATCACCACCATCACCATCACCACCACCATCATCATCACTATCACCATCACCATCACCACCACCACCACCACCACCACCACCACCACTACCAAAGTAGCGCACAAACTCACAATCAGAAAATAAAGCTGCCTAAAAGCAACCACTTCAGCGCACCGTAATTTGCCGCCAAGGTTCCAGACCATTTCCCAATTGTCAACGATCTAAAACAACTTGTCAGCTTATTGGCGGGTGGCGGGTGCTGTGTTAGCGCGCTGCCTCTCACCAAAAGTCAAGCCCGGTTAGCCGGGGTCACTACTAGGATGGGCGACAGTTTGGGAATAACCCCACTGTCGAGCTTGGAACTCATGTGAGTAGAGTTGTAGTTGATCTCTCCTATGCTTCGAGGGTTTTTCGCCGGGTTCTCCGGTTTTCCTCCCTCCATAAAATCAACACTTACATCTTAGCTGTGATCCGTGGTCTGAACTGTGTCGTTGGCGGCTGCCTGGAGCGCCTTTGATATGCCTCGACACGGCCACGTTGATCTGAGTCCTTCACAATTCAGCCACTGGCTGCAAGTAAGGATGATTAGCACCCAGTGCTTTATCCTTTGTCATATACGCGCGTTTCTAACGGCCACGTTCTTTTCTTTCTTAGGAAACCATTATCATAAGCACCATTCCACCTCAACAACCTACTGTCGTCATCAATACTCAAAGTGGTACCCAGTTCCCTCAGCCTACATATCACCCCATGATTGCGCAGAATTATCCTGGGACCGCTGTCCAAGACTATCTTGGTCCGCCGACGCCAGTTTACGGTGCGCAGCAGAATCACATCACTTCCGTTGTAGATGATGACAAGGCTTTGCTTGATAATATGGTGCTATGAGAGAACATCTTGTTCGCGTTTTCTTTCTTTTTGATGTTGCTTGTAGCGTGAAGAAATAATATTAAAATTTCTCAAGTAATATTTCATAAACGAGTTTCCCTGCGAGCAGAGCCTTCGTTTCCTTATTTCTTTGCTGAGAGAGAGGAAGAAAAGTAGGCTCTGCTGTATTCGTGTTTGGCTTCGTCCAAGATTTAAGATGAAGTAACCTGTTTAAGACCCGTTTAACCGGTTCTCGTTTTGTTTTCTGCTCTGATTGGGACTGTGTTCGAGATTGTAACCAAGCAACTGACATGCATGCGCAATGGAAACCAGTCACGAATACAGCAGAGCCTACTTTTCTTCCTCTCTCTGTCAGCGAAGAAATAAGGAAAAGAAGGCTCTGCTCGCAGGGTATAAACTCGTGTATCGTGTTTTACCAGGGGTTACAAACACGAGAGGACAATGAAAATCACGAGGCCATTAAGCGAGTAATTTTCATTGTTCTCGAGTGTTTGTAAAACATGAGAGAATAATGAAAACCACGAGGCCGCAGGCCGAGTAATTTTTATTGTTTTCGAATGTTTTACAAACACGAGAGAACATTAAAAATCACGAAGTAATAGGGCGAGTGATTTTTGTTGTTCTCGAGTATTCGCAACCCCTGGTATAACACGATACACAAGTTTATGAAATAGCTTCTCAATCGTCAATTATAGTAGATCGGGGGACTTGGTGATATTGGTGCATATTAGATTAGACAATGGTTTCACGTTGAATTTATAATTAAGAAATGTGGTAATAAACGGTTCTTTGTTTATGCCGTTTATTATCTGATTTCTTAATTATGAATTCAGCTTATGTGACCTTTACCGGGTTTCAAAACTCATATATACACATGACCAAATATTTTTCTGATTGGCTAATCAGCTAATTATAACATAGATGTAATCAATCTCGTTCCCAGAGCCCACGTTCCCCACCCGGGAAACGAGAGACTCAGACTAGTTCCTAGTCCTCTTTTCTCTCGAACGTATTTTGGTGACGTCACAGAGCAAGAGGACTAGCGGAAAATGTTCATCTTTATCTATCATGAATCCTGCTGGAGCTCGGATTCTTTAATCTTTATGAACGAGGGCACTTAAACAAACTTCTTCTTGAGAGCAGACAGCAAATGAGTAGGTTTCTTTGTTTTACATTACGTTAAAAGGTCGTTACATACGAGGCTTTATAAAGTAGTGTTCGGCGTAGGAAGTGATTGTGTTGAAACACATTTATACAAATCGAAATATGCTATTTTAACGTTTCGGCAGTAGACCAACCCTGCTATATGATGTTATAAAGAATTGTGCAGACCGATGTGAGTGTTATCTGCCTTGGTTCTGCCTGTATAATTTGGGGCCAGTTTTGGGGCCAGATTTGGGGCCAAGCAAAACATTTTATTCCAGGCCTCTCACAATTCGGTCTGCCGCTCGACGTTAAAAAGAGAGGCCTGGGAACCAGGCTGCGAGAGACTCTGGGATAATCCGTTTCAAATCGTTACGTTATTGGCTGAATAGTGAACATGAGTTGGTCTGAAGTGACCGGAAGTAGAATTAATAAAACCAAAATAACAAAGATGTCGGACGACAAGACTCCAGTGAAGACGTTGCCGCGATCGATATCTTCGCCGTATGTGTGTAGATGCTGTAATTCGAGCTTCGCCAGCAACCCCATTGACTTGTTTGGGGAAAAGTCAAACAAGGAGAACATACTATCCAGATTCCGCTCGGATATTTACGCATGCGTACCTCAACCGGAATAACAAGAATCCTGTGATTTGAAACGGATTATCTCAGTCTCTCGTTTCCCGGGTGGGGAACGTGGGCTCTGCGAGATTGATAAAACACGTGATGCGAGTGTTTTGAATGCTTCAAAAACGATTCGTTATTGGATGTTATGTTCATTAGTATTCTTTATATAAAATTGTATGTTCATTAGTATTCTTTCTGACGTCAAGAAGTTTTATCAGGTATAACGGACATGGTACTAATTTCATTTGTGTTTTCCTCGTGAATTATTAATGAGTTTTTGAATGATGATAAAAAGATTGCAAAGACTGAAATTTGGGACTCAAGATACAGCGAGGTCACTCACTGTTAAGTGTTAACTGTCGCCAAGCCGCCAGACAATGGTAAAAAATGAACTAAGGAATACATTTTAATGAATTAAACTGTATAACATCACTAACTTTAACGAATATATAAAGCATGCATCAACAAAAACCAGTTGAATTGTTTTCAATTTTCTTCTATCATAGGTGCAATGTGCATGAAAAATTTAAAATTTTCACAAATAGTGGTCAGTATAGTCACACTCTCCAGCAAGTTATTTAACTTATTTTCCCACACCCGGTGTCTGTGATTGGCTGGGTCTACATTTAGCACGGTACCGTATTGATTTGATAATAGGGACTTTAAGATTCAGACAACCGGCTACGGCTACGGTAGAAAGTTTAACAGTGGTATTAAATGGTGGTGTATTTATACATTCAAATTTTAAGATACATTATCGCACGGACTCGTTTTGTTCTTAAATTCTTGAAGAAAAACACTTGTTCAATCTATGTTAGTCACGAGAATACGGCTAAGCTTTTCCAAGGCTTCTGTAGTGACCATAGGTGTAGAGTTTTGTTTTTGTCCTGGGGGGCTGAAGTGCTGAACAGGACCTTTTTAAGAATTTTCCCGTGGGGGGCGTTTACAAAAAGGGACTCTTCTAGGGGGTCCGGGGGCATGGGCCCCCGCAAATGTTTGACATTTAGAGTCTTGGAAATGCCATTTCCTGCATTCTGAGGGGTGATTTTTAAGAACACTGAAGGTCATGAAATGTCATAAAAACTAGTTAAAATACAACACATTTCAACAATTTTTCATTGTTGTGTTTACTGGGTTGACTTATCACTGTTTTTGGGTGCTTTGGGCTGACAGGAATGAGGCTGCAACAGTTACTTTAGCCTAACGAGTAACCTATAATTGGTGAATGGTGATTGATGAGTCGGTTGCTGCAAAATTTCTTGGGGGCTAAAGCCCCTCAGCCCCCGCCCCCACCCCCCATACTCTACGCCAGTGGCGTGGTGGCAAGTTTCAACCTGGGGTGGCCATATTAGCTTTGGCGCACCCCCCCCCCCCCAAAAAAAAAGGGGGGAAACAAAAAGCTGTATTTGATAAATGATCACATTTTTTGTTTTAAAATAACTGAAGTAGCAATATATAATATGACAACAAACAACGGGTTCCCTCAAAGACCACGCCAAAATCTAGAGTCTCTGATATGCCATTTCCTGCATTTTGGAGTGAGATTTTACAGAATTCTGAAGATTATATTGAAGACCTACCTATACAAAGAAATTTTTGGCGCCCTTTCTAGTTTTGGCGCCCCTTCAGCAACCCCAGCTGGGGGGGGCCCTCCCTGCCACCACGCCATGGGGGGGCCCTCCCTGCCACCACGCCACTGCTCTGGGTTCCGCGTTGTCTTTACAACGTAAAAATGCTTTTTCTACGTTGTCAACATAGCCATGACGGCATAAAGATTACTCTTGAATGGAATGGAATGGATTTATTGAACGGTTTCAGATATACAGAATAATAGTGACGAGGAAGCCAAGACTAGAACAAAGAGCTTACTACTCAAATCAGTAGAGCGAGACATGGATGACTTTTTTATCGCTTGCGGAGTGTCACTTTTATTAACCGCGCCGGATCAATATTAGAGACCTTAAGATGAGATGCTAGGACGATACGGCGGTTAAAAAGCAATTCAAATTTTAGTATTAAAAAGAAGTCACGGTAAACTGACTACTGTATTCAATACTTGAAGCTTGTTTTATAATTTTCAAAGTGTTAAAACGGTTGCAGTGTCTGTGTTAAGGCAATATCAGACAACAGTTCTCATCACCCCATGCGAGTCAACGTCGTCCTGAAGACGTGAAAATGCTCTGAGTGGCGTTGTATACAGAGCGAGGACGGTGTTCAGATTACTCTTGGGACTAGAAATTATTCATTATCTTTGTTTTGCAAGAAGAATGCTTTTGTTTGAAGGACGTCGTCCTCGAAGTTGCCGTCGTAGATCTTAAGGTCCCTAATATATCAAGGCAACGTTAAACTTGAAACGGAAGCAATAACAATGGAAAGTTACACCCCCTATTCGTTATTGATTTGCTCTGTCAAACGTTTCAAAACTCGAAAACAACTAGTTAGTCGCTAAACGCAAATGGTAGTAAGTGACTCGTATTTCATAACTGACTCAATGTACGGTCTCAATTTTGAAGTTTGCAGCTTCGAATTTGAATATAAAATAGTTTTGGCTAAAAAAAGTTGTCGCTTTAAGTCAAATCTGCACTGTTTACTTCAGTTTTTTTTATCGCTTCCAAAGTGTCAGTTTTATTAACCGCGGATCAATATTAAAGCAATCACGAGGTGTATTCTCATGTACCACGTGATAAACATCCAATTGTTAACTCGTAAACAAGCTATCACGTGGTACATAAGCTTTCTTTACAGAGTTTGCATTATGTGGGTTTGAATTTTAATTATAACAATAGATGTATAGATATAGTGATATACAGATCGTGCATGTAACACTAATACACCTTTTCGATAATTACGTCACGCTTCCTAGTAATAATATACATGAAAAAATATCTCGACTGTGATTGGCTGATTCCAGTGCAGTTAATCCCAAACAACAGTGCAGAATTGTGTTATCACAGTGCAAAAATCTGTAATCACAGTGCAAAAATCTGTAATCACAGTGCAAAAATCTGTAATCACTAAGAACCAATCAAATTGATTGTACAGCGGATTTTTCTCGACACAAAACAAACAAAGATGGCGGCCAAGATTCGGCGGTTTTGGGGATAATTTGTTCAAATTTGAAGCTGGTTATGCTTTACTGTATTGCCAAGTGAAGTACCCATATTTGTTTATGGAAGAAGATGGCTAATAACGTGTAAACTATATATGGTAGAAATACATCGTGTACGTATGTTGTTAGGCATTTCATAAGCTTTCATTTGGTGTATATATTTTTTTAAGTTTCTCATATGTTGTGTGTAACTTTTTAAAATGTCCAAAATGTTCGCACCATATATTGCTCGTCGAGTAATAATAATGGACTTCTCACAACTGTTGTAGAATTTGGTCTGAGTTGTGAACAAAAACAAACATAACAAATATCCATCAGACCAAGATAATAGTACGTTTTCCCATTTTTAAAATACTTTCTCTTAAGCCCTAATCAAACGAGAACGCAAGTCATCGCCAGTTGGCAGTCACGCTATCTCAGCCAGCCGCTCTGAATAGTTTCCCGAAAATATCATGTACCGTGACAAAGTTAAAACTTGTTTAAAACACTCATGAAACCTTTATTTTGTTAATTTGGGGAGTTCGAACGACCGCCACAGAAATTCTGACTGCCAACTTGCGATGACTTGCGTTCTCGTTTGATTAGGGCTTTAAGCTAGAAACTTGAAAGTTCTACCGCAAATGGCATTTTACAGTATCTTCTGTTTGATATGTGTTTCAAATTTGTGCGTTATGTATTTTAAAAACAATATCCGAAATTCTACAACAGTTGTGAGAAGTCCATTATTATTACTTGACGAGCAATATATGGTGCGAGCATTTTGGACATTTTAAAAAGTTACACACAACATAGAAACTTAAACTATACACCAAATGAAAGCTTATGAAATGCCTAACAACATACGTACACGATGTATTTCTACCATATATAGTTTGGACGTTATTAGCCATCTTCTTCCATAAACAAATATGGCGGGATTACTATCAAAATTGCGAAGCTTGGCCGGGGAGCCGCGTTTTCAAGAAGCGTGACGTAATTATCGAAAAGGTGTATAAATTGGGACCGTAATTCGCAAAAGATCTTTGTATTTGTAACGAGCTACCCAATGAATAGACTTCACGACTTTCAGTCAGACAGAACCTCTCTTTATTTTAACAGTTTCGTTACTTTTATACTCTAGGCCCAAGTTGGGCGTTACAAACATATATAACCAAAACTGGCTTAAAAAGTTTTTTGAATGTAGCTTAAATGCTCATAACCCAATGTTTCGACACTCTGATCTGGTGTCTTCATCAGGGGCGATCGTTGTGTGAAGGAAAGTATAATATTTATTACTAAATGCGCACAGCTTAAGTTAATGCCAAACTAACCGGGAAGATACGACCCATTAAAAACGGGAATATTTCAATGAATAATAAAGCGTTTAGCCCGAGAAATGTTTCTTTTCATTTTAAACAGTATGCAGTGCCTGGAATTCTCACCATTTCAGCGGGAGCATGCAGAAATACCGTTGTAGTTAGTTGTAAACTAATCTAAAACAGTCTGGTGTTAGACAGAGTAAAATAGTCTAGTGTTAGACAGAGTAAAATAGTCTGGTGTTAGACAGAGTAAAATAGTCTGGTGTTAGATAGAGTAAAATAGTCTGGTGTTAGACACAGTAAAATAGTCTGGTGTTAGACACAGTAAAATAGTCTGGTGTTAGACACAGTAAAATAGTCTGGTGTTAGACAGAGTAAAATAATCTGGTGTTTGACGGAGTAAAATAATCTGGTGTTAGACAGAGTAAAATAGTCTGGTATTAGACAGAGTGAAATAGTCTGATGTTAGACACAGTAAAATAGTCTGGTGTTAGACACAGTAAAATAGTCTGGTGTTAGACACAGTAAAATAGTCTGGTGTTAGACAGAGTAAAATAGTCTGGTGTTAGACACAGTAAAATAGTCTGGTGTTAGATAGAGTAAAATAGTCTGGTGTTAGACACAGTAAAATAGTCTGGTGTTAGACACAGTAAAATAGTCTGGTGTTAGACACAGTAAAATAGTCTGGTGTTAGACACAGTAAAATAGTCTGGTGTTAGACACAGTAAAATAGTCTGGTGTTAGGCAGAGTAAAATAGTTTGGTGTTAGACAGAGTAAAATAGTCTGGTGTTAGGCAGAGTAAAATAGTCTGGTGTTAGACAGAGTAAAATAATCTGGTGTTAGACACAGTAAAATAGTCTGGTGTTAGACACAGTAAAATAGTCTGGTGTTAGACAGAGTAAAATAGTCTGGTGTTAGACACAGTAAAATAGTCTGGTGTTAGACACAGTAAAATAGTCTGGTGTTAGACAGACCAAAATAGTCTGGTGTTAGACAGAGTAAAATAGTCTGGTGTTAGACAGAGTAAAATAGTCTGGTGTTAGACAGAGTAAAACAATAAAGTTGTCCCACAACAACAATGCGAATGAAAGGGTTAAAAAACATCATTTTAAACAGTATGCAGTGCCTGGAATTCTCACCATTTCAGCGGGAGCATGCAGAAATACCGTTGTAGTTAGTTGTAAACTAATCTAAAACAGTCTGGTGTTAGACAGAGTAAAATAGTCTAGTGTTAGACAGAGTAAAATAGTCTGGTGTTAGACAGAGTAAAATAGTCTGGTGTTAGATAGAGTAAAATAGTCTGGTGTTAGACACAGTAAAATAGTCTGGTGTTAGACACAGTAAAATAGTCTGGTGTTAGACACAGTAAAATAGTCTGGTGTTAGACAGAGTAAAATAATCTGGTGTTTGACGGAGTAAAATAATCTGGTGTTAGACAGAGTAAAATAGTCTGGTGTTAGACACAGTAAAATAGTCTGGTGTTAGACACAGTAAAATAGTCTGGTGTTAGACAGACCAAAATAGTCTGGTGTTAGACAGAGTAAAATAGTCTGGTGTTAGACAGAGTAAAATAGTCTGGTGTTAGACAGAGTAAAACAATAAAGTTGTCCCACAACAACAATGCGAATGAAAGGGTTAAAAAACAACGTATTTTTCCGTTTGCAGATGGCATTTGCTCTTTTTTTCAACATAATAGGCATAATTGTGTCTGTTGCTGCAGTTGGAGTGAGTATTGTATTCACTATGCTCCTTGGCAACATCGTGGGACATTGTAATCAGGATGGTGACACGTGTACATGCAATGTAAATGACGGCAGTGGCACTCCCACATCTGAAACTTGTAAGTCATGTTATCATAGCAACACCACCTTTAGAATAACTCACTCACTCACTCATCATGTTTTAGTAGTACTGTTATTTCTATTTAGTCAGATAGTTAGTTTTTTGGGTTTTTTCCCTTTCTCTTAATTAAGTTGTAAAAATACTCTTCAGAAATTGGAGGCAATAAAGATTTTGACTCACCCACTCACCCACTCACCCACTCACTCACTCACCCACTCACCCACTCACCCACTCACCCACTCACTCACTGCTTCACTCACCCACCCACTCACCCACTCACCCACTCACTCACTCACTCACTCACTCACTCACTCACTCACCCACTCACTCACTCACTCACTCACTCACTCACTCACTCACTCACTCACTCACTCACTCACTCACTCACTCACTCACTCACTCACTCACTCACTCACTCACTCACTCACTCACTCACTCACTCACTCACTCACTCACTCACTCACTCCCGTGCAATTTCTGAAAGTATAACTATCGCTAGCAACGTACTTCCTCGTGTGAAATATAAAAGACACATCAAACCTTATTGGAACAAAATCTTAACATTTCTGAAAAATATGGTTTCTGAAACATATAAGTTATGGATAAATGAAGGTCGACCAAGAGGACGCAGCTATCAAACCTTCGTGGATTATAAAGAAGCCAAACGTATGTTCCGGAAAGAACAAAGGAATTGCGTAGCAGCGTACGATGCAAAAGAGTACGAAGACATGGCAAGAGAAGCTGAACAGAATTACGATTCATTTTGGAGGATGATAAATTTACGAAAGCGAGGAAAGAAAGAACCATTGATTCTCGAAGTAAATGGGGAAATACTAGATAATCCGCAATGTATTGCTGAAAAGTGGGCAAATTACTTTGAAGACCTTCACAAGCCCAAACAACATGAACGATCTGATGACGTAAAACGTAAAGTGGAATCCATCGTTACTAGACAAAATGATCATGAAGACATCCTCGACTCGAAAATCTCCATAGCCGAATTAAAACAAGTGGTGACCAGCCTACCAAACGGTAAAGCGCCTGGTTTAGACGGGATATGCTATGAGCATGTCAAAATGGGAGGTGAGATTCTGCTAAAACATCTTCAGCTGTTATTCAATGTCATTGTAATACTAGAGTACATTCCAGCGAGCTTCAAATTAGCAATCAAGATACCAATACCAAAAGGTAGTAAAATACAATCCCGAACCTTTGATGATAACCGCGGTATAAGTCTTGTACCAGTCCTTGACAAGATTCTGCAAACAATAGTCCTAAACAGAATATCTAAACGACCTAAATCAGTTATTCACTGCCTTCAAGGAGCCTATCAAAAGCAACAAGATGCTTTGACTACTGCATTCATGATTGACGAAACAATAAAGAACTGCTGTGAAGAGGGAGATCAGGTTTATGCGTGCTTTGTAGACATCAGTAAGGCGTTTGACCGTATGTGGATTGACGCAATGCTGTATAAACTTTACCATCATGCAAAAATACAGGGAAAATGTTGGCGTCTAATCAGAAATTGGTACATGGACATGAAGGAAGTGGTTTGCATTAATGGTTTCTATTCTCGGAGTTATACCTTATTGCAAGGCACACGGCAAGGTGGAATTCTTTCCCCTTGGTTATTTTTGGTTTATATAAATGATTTGATTACTGAACTTGAACAAAGTGGTTGGGGAGTTTTCCTTTATCGAAAGTTTTACGGATCTCCAATGTTTGCTGATGACTTAACCGCCTTATCTAGGATTAAATATGGTCTTGAAAATCTATTGAAGTGCTTAGATGAATATGCTACAAAATGGCGGATCGTACTGAATATAAAAAAGACGGTCATACTGGTATTTGGGGAAAAGATAAAGAACACTTTACCAAATAGAGATTGGTTCCTTGGCGATGTTCCTCTTAAAGAAAAGAAAATATGGAAAAATTTGGGAAAGATTTGGCATGTTGATCCCACCAGTGCAGAACCAGTACAAAGTGCCTTAAGAAAGGGATTTGAAATCATAGCTGCGTTAGCAAGAATTGGGTGCCGTCCGGGAGCGTTGAATCCTAAAGTTTCAGCAAAATTATGGAAAAGCATTGCCTTGCCTTATCTGCTCTACGGGTGTGAGCTGTGGTATTTGAATGGACAACAAAGCAGGGACCTAGAAAAAGTCCTTAACATGTTTTGCAGAGTTGCACAATCCTTGCTTCCAGGTTCATCAGGATCAGCTGCGAGAGGTCTTTTGGGACTGCATAGCATTACAACTGAAATCAACAAGAGAAAACTGTATTTTCTAAGTAGAATTATTAACTCTGACATTTGTCTTGCTCACAGAAAGTTATTTGTGCGCAGACTTATCAGATGGAAATGGAAAAACACGAAAATGTCAGGATTTATTCCAGATATCATGAAAGTCTTAGAAGATTTTGACCTATTGGGCTATGTTACTGACTTTATAAAGAATGATATACGCTGGAAATGGAAAGTTGACAATAGGGCAACAGGATTTATTCCTGATGTAATAAATATTTTAAGACGTTATGATCTATTTAATTTTATACAATACCCTAGTTGCTATGCGTGTTTTCATTGGTTGTTGGCCATGATCTATTAGAGGACAGACATATGGTCACGTCAGATCACGCGTCAGCTGACTTGCCTTTTTCCTTCTTCATGCCCCAAAATCCGGCAAGAGTTTCGACAAAGACCTTTTAAATTTGTATTGTATAAAACAAATAGATTCCATCTCTCTTCCTTTATTAATCCCCTTGTTCCGTCGTCTGCCTGTTCTCTCCCTCCCATAACATTTTACGGTTATATCTCTAGGACACCATTGTGGTTGTAGCTGGTGGAATACCAGTTCAAGGAGGAAGTACAGTCGTTGTTCAATCGACTCAATCTACAATGCATGGCTACGCAGCCCCTCTACCAAGCCAACACTGTGGCGACGGCTTGCAGCTCGTGAGGAACATGGCTATTTGATAACCAGACGGAAATCAATTCTCAAAGAACCATTTTTTGACATTCTACTTTGTAGGTCTTACAGGCCATAGGGCCTGAAGATGATGAAATAATAAGTATGTAGGAGTTTACGGCAGTTATGGGATGTATTAACCAGTATTCTTATCCTGGCGTAATATATACCTGTTATTAAAAAAAATAATTTCTACCATTACCTGGCTGTTGTTACTCTTAAGTGAAAAGATGGATTTTCAATAATTAAATACTAACGTTTTGACCGGAGTCCTTCATCATTGTAAAAAGTAGAGTGTTGTGTAGGCAGTGTTTTAGATAGAGCGAAGTGAAAAGATGGTAAACTGCTGAGAATAGTTTTGATAACGAAATACTGACGTTTCAAGCAGGGCCCTTCATCAGAGTAAAAAGTAGAGTGTTGTGTAGGCAGTGTTTTAGATAGAGCGAAGTGAAAAGATGGTAAACTGCTGAGAATAGTTTTGATAACGAAATACTGACGTTTCAAGCAGGGCCCTTCATCAGAGTAAAAAGTAGAGTGTTGTGTAGGCAGTGTTTTAGATAGAACAAAGTGAAAAGATGGTAAACTGCTGAGAATAGTTTTGATAACGAAATACTGACGTTTCAAGTAGAGCCCTTCATCAGAGTAAAAAGTAGAGTGCTGTGTAGGCAGTGTTTTAGATAGAGCGAAGTGAAAAGACGGTAAACTGCTGAGAATAGTTTTGAGAACGAAATACTGACGTTTCAAGCAGAGCCCTCAATTCAGAGTAAAATCGCATTTCACACTTTGGTATAATTGTTGACAGAGAACGCACGCGATTAGAATGTTTGTCGAAACGATTGTAATCACGTGACAATATTGGGCGTATTTAATTGGTTTATTTAGGTCACCTGCTGTTCTTAAAATATTCTTGTAAACTGGGTATTTCTAGTGCGTATTTCCCGTTTCACTTTCAAGCCGAGACAAGCAAGTTCTGTTTCGATCGCAAGCGTGTCTCTCTCACTTGGTGTTTATTGCTACTCTCTGTTCAAGTCTTTTCAAGATGGTGATGTCACGAAATACTGCGGTGGGCTCGATTGTGGTTGGTACAATCGAACTAACGTTTGGCATCGTAACGATCATCTGTGGAGCTGTGGCTGCTGGAAAGCTGTCTGGAGAAGTGGCAGCCAGCGCAGGACTTTGGGCCCTATACGTAAGTAACTTAGGACTAGGTCAAACGTCGCTCTTCTCATGCGCCGAACCTAATGCAAAGCAGCATAAACAAAGGATTTAGCTTATTATCATTATGTTCGGTAAGCGACGTTTGACCTAGGCCAAATATACCTTGGTTGAGATGTGGTTGAGATTGTCATCGTGCTGAGATTGCATGTATATCGATTTTTTTGATTTGATTTTTTTTGCCAGTTCGGACAGGAAAGAGTTAATGAAAACTTCCAGTATAAACTTGCGATACTGGAGTGAACTTTGCTGATGGTTGTCTTTTGCCACAACATTTTGATATTACCACAGACCTATATAGGGGCTTTTCGAATGTTGTGATCAACAACGGGTTTACTATTGTTTGTCATCGCAATGATCCCGTATTTTCGCTGTATATATATCAACCAAAATATCCGCCAATCTTCTATCGATATAAACATATTAATTTGGTACGTCCAAATAAGTCGTCATGCATGCATTCTGATTCACGAACGATTCCGTATGATATTTTGAAGTAAAAATACAATTATTCAACGCAAGTAATGGATTTTATCCTGACAGTTTCATAAATCAGCCACAAAAAAGTTTCATAAATCAACCACAAAAAAGTTTCATTCTGGTCATAAAGTAGCAAACACTGTCTTTCCCACCGCAGAGTTCACATGAGACAAGGCCGGAAGATTTCGATACTGGCTGCGCCGGGATCTCGCCTTAGTGGAATAAACATTTTCCGGAATGAATTTTCTATATTCGTTGCTCTCTGTGTCGTTTTAGTTGATGCTAACCATTTCAAATAACTTGCCAGCTGTTCTAATCTTCCTTTAATATCAAACGTCTGCCTATAGATTACAATCGTGTTGTCTTTTAATTCTACGTATGTTAATTCGCATGCTTGAATGAATTCTCAGGCTATGTGCACACGGTAACGTTTCCAAGCGTTTTCGTATTGTTTCAAGTAATAAGCTGATTGTTCTCGATTCCCTTGAGAACAGTTTAACAATACGAAAACGCTTGGAAACGTTCCGTGTCCACATATAGCCTAAGAATCCTGAATCCATTCTATTCAAGCGTACGAATTAACATAACATAAAATTAAGACATGGCAGACATTTGGTATTAAAAGATGATTATAACTGGGAAGTTATGGGTTATGATATAAATAGCTTCTAAAAGATACGCTCAACAGCGACGTTTTCTTCGGAACAGAATCGAGAATAAACGCAACGTTCTTCCGCGTTGTATTCATTCCACACATCACAGGGCGTCACAACGGGGAGTATTTCGACATTTTTTAGCAACTTATATAAATGCAAATGTCTTTCGCATCTCATTATCTATTTGTTATTGTTATTTTGCTTTGATTGGCTTATTTTTGGTCACATGATTACCTTTCGTATATAAGCTCATTGTCTGTTTACACTCTACGTTTCTCTCTGACGAAGGGCCTTCGCTCGAAACGTTAGATTCCTACGTTCTCTGTTTCGGCAGTATATCTAACCTAAGTTACTATTATAAATACAGACCTTTCGAGCGACGAACACGTCTGCATAAGTACCGCTAGTCAATAGTTTCGTATATATATGATCGCAAACTCTCGCAAAGTTTCGCTATATAGTTTGACTAAGAATGACGTTTCGAGCGAAACCCTTCATCAGAGCAAAGTCTCTCTGACGAAAGACTTAGCGCGTAACGTCAAAACACTCTACTTTTTACTCTGATGAAGGACTTCACTCGAAACGTCAGTATATCGTTATTAACACTAATCTCAGCAGTTTACCATCTTTTCACTTTGCTCTATCTAAAACACTGCCTACACAGCACTCTACTTTTTACTCTGATGAAGGGCTCTGCTTGAAACGTCAGTATTTCGTTATTAAAACTATTCTCAGCAGTTTACCATCTTTTCACTTTACCCTATCTAAAACACTGCCTACACAACACTACTTTTTTCACATTCCGGCAAGTATAATAATTACTATGCAGTACCAGAATACAAAGACATTCGCTCTTTTATCTTCTTGTAAACAGACAAATTTAAAAGGAATAAAATTAACAATAGTTGACCTTGCTATATTCTTATCAGTGCATGATATTGATTATTTTAGACAATATAAATTATATTCAAAGAATGTTACAGGAACATTAAAGTGCCCCTGACCTCGACAGTTTTTATTGTCTTATTTGGGAGAACTTTTAAAATGATAAAGTAACTCCTTTGGAAGATTTTCGCTTTGTTTTTGAGATATTTCATTTTGTTTGATATGCAAATGTCCGGAATTTACGTCACGCATGCATGTTATTCATAATTTAGTGTTTTTATTTGATGAACGCAAAGATATATAACATTCTCTGACTTAACTAAATTATGAATAACATGTGTGTGTGTTTCTCCCACAACACGAAACTTCTCGATTTTAAAGGATTTCGTTGGAGAATGAAAGAGAAACACAAACTTCTTCGATAAGTCATTATGCATGTGCGACGTAAATTCCGGACATTTGCATGTCAAACAAAATGAAATATCTCAAAAACAAAGCGAAAAAGCGAAAATCTTCCAAAGAAGTTACTTTATCATTTTAAAAGTTCTTTCAAATGAGACAATAAAAACTGTCGAGGTCAGGGGCACTTTAACCGTACATAAACATCCCCGTCATTTCAAATTTCGAAGAATTTGTTTCAAACTTGAACTGGAAAATAATCGTGTAGAACACAGCAAGTACCAGAAATTTATGTAAATTACGCCACGCTACGATCAATAAATAAATTCTCAACGAAGCCAGGCGAAGAATCTGACATAGTTCAACGCTACTCTGGCTTAAAACGTTTTTTGAATGTAGCTTAAATGTTCATAACCCAATGTTTCGACACTCTGATCTGGTGTCTTCATCAGGGGCGATCGTTGTGTGAAGGAAAGTATAATATTTATTACTAAATGCGCACAGCTTAAGTTAATGCCAAACTAACCGGGAAGATACGACCCATTAAAAACGGGAATATTTCAATGAATAATAAAGCGTTTAGCCCGAGAAATGTTTCTTTTCATTTTAAACAGTATGCAGTGCCTGGAATTCTCACCATTTCAGCGGGAGCATGCAGAAATACCGTTGTAGTAAGTTGTAAACTAATCTAAAACAGTCTGGTGTTAGACAGAGTAAAATAGTCTGGTGTTAGACACAGTAAAATAGTCTGGTGTTAGACATAGTAAAATAGTCTGGTGTTAGACAGAGTAAAATAGTCTGGTGTCAGACAGAGTAAAATAGTCTGGTGTTAGACAGAGTAAAATAGTCTGGTGTTAGACACAGTAAAATAGTCTGGTGTTAGACAGAATAAAATAGTCTGGTGTTAGACACAGTAAAATAGTCTGGTGTTAGACAGAATAAAATAGTCTGGTGTTAGACACAGTAAATAGTCCGGTGTTAGACACAGTAAAATAGTCTGGTGTTAGACAGAGTAAAATAGTCTGGTGTTAGACACAGTAAAATAGTCTGGTGTTAGACAGAGTAAAATAGTCTGGTGTTAGACAGAGTAAAATAGTCTCGTGTTAGACAGAGTAAAATAATCTGGTGTTGGACAGAGTAAAATAGTTTGGTGTTAGACAGAGTAAAATAGTCTGGTGTTAGACAGAGTAAAATAATCTGGTGTTAGACAGAGTAAAATAGTCTGGTGTTAGACAGAGTAAAATAATCTGGTGTTAGACAGAGTAAAATAGTCTGGTGTTAGACAGAATAAAATAGTCTGGTATTAGACAGAGTAAAATAATCTGGTGTTGGACAGAGTAAAATAGTCTGGTGTTAGACAGAGTAAAATAGTCTGGTGTTAGACACAGTAAAATAGTCTGGTGTTAGACAGAATAAAATAGTCTGGTGTTAGACAGAGTAAAATAGTCTGGTGTTAGACAGAATAAAATAGTCTGGTGTTAGACAGAGTAAAATAGTCTGGTGTTAGACAGAATAAAATAGTCTGGTATTAGACAGAGTAAAATAATCTGGTGTTGGACAGAGTAAAATAGTCTGGTGTTAGACAGAGTAAAATAGTCTGGTGTTAGACACAGTAAAATAGTCTGGTGTTAGACAATAAAATAGTCTGGTGTTAGACAGAGTAAAATAGTCTGGTGTTAGACAGAATAAAATAGTCTGGTGTTAGACAGAGTAAAATAGTCTGGTGTTAGACAGAGTAAAATAGTCTGGTGTTAGACAGAGTAAAATAGTCTGGTATTAGACAGAGTAAAATAGTCTGGTATTAGACAGAGTAAAATAGTCTGGTGTTAGACACAGTAAAATAGTCTGGTGTTAGACAGAGTAAAATAGTCTGGTGTTAGACACAGTAAAATAGTCTGGTGTTAGACACAGTAAAATAGTCTGGTGTTAGACACAGTAAAATAGTCTGGTGTTAGACACAGTAAAATAGTCTGGTGTTAGACACAGTAAAAAATAAAGTTGTTCCACAACAACAATGCGAATGAAAGGGTTAAAAAACAACGTATTTTTTCGTTTGCAGATGGCATTTGCTCTTTTTTTCAACATAATAGGCGTACTTGTGTCTGTTGCCGCAGCTGGAGTGAGTATTGGACTCCTCATTGTCTTTGGCAACATTGTGAGAGACACGTGTGGGCCGCCGTCTGGTGACACATGTACATGCTATTTAGATGACGACAGTGGCACTATGACTATCTCAACTGAAACTTGTAAGTGATGTTATCATAGCAATACCACCTGTAGAAGAACCCACTCACCCACCCACCCACTGACTCACCCACTCACTCACTTGACGAGTTGCTTTATGTCCTTCTTGGACGAATTATAACATTAAGTCCTGAATTTTTGGACGACTTTTTGGTAGACTCTGCGTACTATATACATCGCTGTGTTACAGTATCAAAATTGATAACTATTGAGTAATAACTTTGTAATATAGAGCCATATTGCAATTGTACTTTATCATTTTTATAATCTAGTTTAGTATAGTTAATTTTAAATTTCCTTTGTTAATTTTATAATTTCCTTTGTAAATTTTATAATTTATCTCTTCCGCATGGGAGGCGAATAAAGAATCTCACTCACTCACTCACTCACTCACTCACTCACTCACTCACTCACTCACTCACTCACTCACTCACTCACTCACTCACTCACTCACTCACTCACTCACTCACTCACTCACTCACTCACTCACTCACCCATTCACTCACCCATTCACTCACCCACTCACTCACTCACCCACCCACACACTCACACACTCACTCACTCACTCACTCACTCACTCACTCACTCACTCACTCACTCACTCACTCACTCACTCACTCACTCACTCACTCACTCACTCACTCACTCACTCACTCACTCACTCACTCACTCACTCACTCACTCACTCACTCACTCACTCACTCACTCACTCACTCACTCACTCACCCACTCACCCACTCACCCACTCACCCACTCACCCATTCACTCAATGTCATGGCGGATGGTCATGCCGAACGGGGCTCCGCCAGAGTTCGAGCAAATAGTCGTAATTTAGCTGAATCATTATCGAGTTTAATTGAACATGACTCCTTAGACTCAAGTCAGGTTTTGTCGAATGAATTTACTCATGAATTGACTGCTAAATACTTGGAAGAATTGTTGGCTGAGATTTCAAACACGTCAAGTGAAGCTGTTATTCAGAAGTTGGCCAAAGAAGGTGCCCAAAAGTTAAATAGAATACGCGATATAATGTTGGCGTACTCCATTTCTAAATGGCCAGAGTGTCCGAAGGAAAAGCTGTGTAGGAGAATAACGCGTACGGGTGGAAGAACGGCAGTTGAGAAGCTTGCCACCGATATTGTTATTTTGACGAAATATGGAAGCTCAGGAGAGTTGTCGGATGAGTTAGCGGAAATTTTCCAAAAGTCAAAGGCAATCGGAAACGTTTCGGTTTCAATGCTGAACTCGTCACTTTCAACTGGAGGCAGTCAGACGTCCACAGAAGAACTAACAAAAAACGTTCTCTTGCTGTTAGAAAATATGGATGTGAAACTATGTGAAGCCAAGGAGAACTATCTTGAGTCTATTACTGACATGAAATCAGAAGTCGAGATTTTAAAAGCACGTCTTCTGGAGAAAGATTCGAAAATAGATATGTTAGAATCGGAAATAGCTACCATCAAGGGACGTTATAAAATAGACTATCAACTTCTACGAGGAAAATATGAAGATTGTAAGTCAGAAATTGAACTATTGAAGGAGAACCAAACGAAATTAGAGCAGAAATATTCAAATTTGATTTATGATTTATTTATGATTTATTAAGCTTCAGCACATTACATAAAAACAGTAAAAAATGCTAGGGATATCGCAACAGGTTTGACCCCAATTACTGCGGTCCCGATAAACTAAAAACATTAAAATTACATAATATAAATACAATAGTTAAAAACAACAATTTATACTGTTAACAAGAGACCTAGCTCTTTTGCATTTAATACACACAGACTTCCAGGTTCTCGGATCTTCTGTGTCATACGATTTTGTTAGAGCATCGCGGTAGTATAGTACTAGTCCGTCTTTAAAAGAGCTAAAAGATTTGTTCTTGTTTCTCAAGTCTGAATTAAGAATATTCCAGACTTTGGTAGTTCTAATAAAATAAGATGTCTGAAAAGTTACAGTTCTTGCAAAAGGAACAGTTAGACTTATACAGTCATCATTGGATGAGCTTCGAGTTTTCCTTGAGGAGACGGCAACAAGACGCACGCCGTGTGATACAGACGCCATACCATTAATTATTTTATAAAGCATAACTAAATCCAGATATTCATGCCAGTAGGTAATAGGCAATAGGTTGAGCTTGTTTAGCCTGGTGGGATAAGGGATGTCGGACATATAACCGAGGTTTAGGATGTACTTCGTCGCCCTCCTCTGCACCTTTTCGATGGCACTGATCGATTCAATGGTTTGAGGACACCATACCTGGGAGGCATAACCCAATTGACTTCGTATAAGTTGTAGATATAATGACCTTCTTGCTTGGATGTCAACCATCTCTAACGTGGAACGCCTAACCAAACCAAGCAATTTATTAGCTTTGGAGCGTAAATCATTTACCTGACTTTTCCAATTAAGTGTGGAATCAATCTTGATTCCCAGGTCTGACTCTGTACTAACTTGGTTAATTGTGTGGTCATTTAGCTGGTACGTTGTTACAATCGGGGACCTTTTTCTGGTTATAGATAGAACTTTGCACTTTGGCTTGTTAAAGTGTAAATAGTGATCACTTGACCAAGACTCGAGGTTTAATATGTCTTTTTGAAGTAGAGCCGTATCAATTGAAGACCGGATAGTTCTAAATTTAATTTACGAAAGAACGTTGAGCGAGGAAATAACAGATCAAGAAAACATGAAGAAACAAAGGAAATGCGAAATAGAGAAAATCCCAGTGCGCCGCACATGAACAATGGGTCAGATGGAATCATGTCATATGCAAATGCAGCCATTGCAGAAAATCAGTCTAACGAGACTAGTGGTAATGTGCCAGAAAATGCAAATTCGGACGACATAGTGGCTAGACAACAAGAAGCTCAACTAAATCAAACATTAATTTGTGATTCAAATTCGCCTTGTGTTCAAGATGAGGTTCGTGACAAGCTACCAAGACTCAGGCGCAATGAAAATAAAGAAAGTTATTCTTTGCCGCCCACAGAAGACAACAACACGGAAGAAAATGGAAACCCCGATAATGATTTCATTGGTGTAGAAAGAATTACCACAAAACGATTTTACCTCGGGGGTGTTAAAGAGGGTGCGAATGCCGAAAAGATAAAAGCATATATGATTAATGGTGGCGTTGTTCCGTCTATGGTTCGTGTAATTACAAGTAATAGAAAAGGAACTGTGGCTGTAAAACTTAGCGTTTTGACAAAAGATTCCAAGACCGTGTCGATAAATGAGTTTTGGCCTACAAATGTTTATGTTCGACCCTGGTTGTCCGTTGACAAGTGGTCTGAGAAGCTGAAAGATCGAGAACAAATTAAGAAATGAGCTCTCTTAGTTTTATATGCTGGAATTGCTCTGGCATTTATGGTAATTTTGTATATGCAAGAGAATTACTCAAGGATACAGATGTTTTAGCGCTCTCGGAACATTGGTTGTATAAAGACGAACTTTGTTTTTTAAATTCTTTAGACAGTGATTTTGACGTTTATGCAACAAGCAGCTCCCTAAATAGTGATACTTCTAGATGGAAACGTGGCCAGGGTGGTGTTGCATTATTTTGGAGAAAAACGATCGAAGTTAAAAAACTTACAGCAACGGACAGAATGATCGCTATTAAGATTAAATCTGATTCTGGTGAAGATATCGTGATATGCAGTGTCTACTTACCATCAACTAACCGTTCTATGGAGGAATTCCGTCAAACACTTACCGCGTTGGAGCTGCTTTGCCTCAAGGAGAAGGGTGATAACAATTTGATTATTCTTGGAGATTTTAATGCGCATATACCCGGTGAAAGAACTATAAGCCGGGGGAACACAAGAGGGCGTTTAGTTAAAGAAGTGTTAAGTGCACTAGATCTGACTGCTGTTAATCTGAGATTAAGTTGTAAAGGTCCAAAGCACACCTACGAATCATCCGATTCCTTCTCATTAATTGATTACATTTGCATAGACAGCGCGCTGTTTGAAAAATTAAGGCATTCTGAAGTAATGAATATGCACTCCGACAATATCACACACCATCTACCTGTCAAAACGACCTTAGAAGTCTCAAAGAGACACGTTTTTTTCAACTAAAAGGACGAATGCACCACCAAAGGTAAAGTGGAAGAAATGCACAATTGAAAATATTGAAAAGTACAAAGCTTGTTTAGAAGAGGAACTTAGCAATCTCGATGGTGAATTACTGGATGACTTTGATAATATTGAGAAATATGCTTGTACAGTCGCCAAAAGCATACAGACTGCCAGCTCCGTTTTGCCTCATGCGACATACAAAAGGTATATTAAACCCTACTGGAACAAGAAACTGAATATACTCAGAAATATGGTGGCTACAAAACGTAAAGTATGGATAACTGATGGCTGGCCAAGGGGAGCGAACTATAAAAGCTACTCGGAGTACAAAGAAGCTAAACGAATGTTTCGAAAAGAACAGCGACGTTGCATAGAAGTATATACACAAGAAGAGTATGCCAAAATTTCGGACGCGTTTGAACACGACTATGACAGATTTTGGAAGCTTGTCAATTTACGAAAGCGTAACAAAAAAGATCCACCGACCCTAGAAGTTGACAAAAAGATAGTGCATGATCCAAAAGAAATTGCTGAATTATGGGCGGACTATTTCGAAAATCTTCATAAGCCCTCTGAAGTAAACAACATTACTGCAGAAGCAAGCAATTCTAAAGATATTGCGTTTGAAATTCTCTCAATTGCCGAAAAACAGAGTGAGAGCGATGGTATTCTTTCATCTCCGTTTACAGTCATGGAAGTTGAGAATGTTGTCAAGAATCTGCCAAGTGGCAAAGCTCCAGGCCATGATGCGGTATGTTACGAACATGTTAAATATGCGGGTTCAACTTTATTGTTTTATCTCGTTTTGTTGTTCAACGCTATCGTTGCATTAGAATATGTTCCAACTTGTTTCAAATTAGCATTTAAAATTCCCATTCCAAAAGGTAATGCAAAACATTCTAAAACCTTTGATGATCATCGGGGAATTAGTCTGTTACCAGTTTTAGATAAAATCCTTCAAAGACTTGTTCTGAACAGAATTTTAAAACAGCCGAATTCAAGAATTCATCGTCTCCAAGGAGCCTATCAAAGTCAGCAAAGCGCATTGACAACTGCCTTCCTGATTGACGAAACCATCAAAAGCTGCTGCGAAGAGAGTGATAAAGTATACGCTTGTTTTGTTGACATAACCAAAGCCTTTGATCGTATGTGGATTGATGCGATGCTATATAAATTATATCATCACATCCAAATAAAAGGGAAAACTTGGCGACTTATACGGAATTGGTATTTAGATATGAAAGAAGTTGTTTTGATTCATGGATCATATTCTAGGGCATATACCTTGTTACAGGGAACTAGACAAGGTGGCATTCTTTCCCCCTGGCTATTTTTAGTCTATATCAATGACTTAATTACTGAATTGGAACAAAGCAAACAGGGCGTGTGTCTCTATAATATATTTTATGGCTCGCTAATGTTCGCTGACGATTTGACGGTATTATCCCGATTAAAGACAGGCCTTGATCACCTATTACAGACGCTGAGCACTTACGGTAGGGTATGGAGAATTGTTTTCAACGTGAAAAAGACAGTTACTTTGGTATTTGGGGAGAGGACTTCGAAGAGTCCAGTACCCATAAGAAACTGGTTTCTTGGAAACGTTTTCAATTGAAGAGAAGAAAACGTGGAAAAATTTAGGAATGATATGGAATGCCGACAGTAACTCTCAAGATATAGTAGACTTGGCGATAAGCAAGGGTTTCGAGGCAATTGCTTTGTTGGCTAGTGTAGGGTGTCGCCATGGCGGTTTAAATCCCAGGATCTCGGTTAAATTATGGAAAAGCGTGGCTCTACCATATATGCTGTATGGATGCGAATTGTGGTATTTAAACTTGCAACAATTCAAGAAACTTGACAAAATAGTCAATGTGTTTAGTAGGATTGCACAATCCTTGCTACCGGGTACTTCTGGATCAGCAGCAAGAGGTCTTCTGGGTTTAGTAAGCATCAAGACAGAAATCAGTGTACGAAAGCTCTACTTTTTAGGAAGAATTATAAATTCCAGTTTAGGTCTTGCGTACCGAAAACTGTTTGTCCGTCGACTTATAAAATGGAAATGGAGAAGCGAGAAAATCACCGGTTTTATTCCAAATATTATCAAAATTTTGGAAGAGTTTGAACTCTTGGGTTATGTTGAAGATTTCATTAGGAATGATTGTTTTCCTTCAAAAGAACGATGGAAGAAAGTCGTCAATAACGCTATTTACAAAAGAGAGGAATCGATTTGGTTTGAGAAAATTAATCAAAAACCTGTCCTTAAATTGTACTTGTGTGCTCATCCTTTCCTGCAGTTAAGCAAGTGGTATGAAGTGTGGGATTACGCACCAACATATTCCCAATTGGTTGTCGATGCTATACGTTTGTTATGTGGTTCTCTTAAAATTGATAACGATAGACTAGGAAACCCCGGCACTCAATCTGGAACATGTTCTGCATGTGCACGTGTATTCAACAACCCAGTACATCATGCGTTTCTATACTGTTCAGCCACCCAAAATGCAAGGGAAAACTGGTGGACATGGATAACGGATAATCTACCAATCACGGTTGTTTCCTTTTTTAACTCTGCCGAAGATAATCAACTGATTCAAATACAACTGGGAGATCTATCAAATGTTAATGAAAATGTCGAAAATAACTTTTTGTCGAAATAGTTTTTGGCTAGAAAATGCTCGTTTGATTTCACACTGTGTGCAGAACTCGCTCTTTGACTCATTCGATTAAAATAGTGACGTTAATTTAATTTATTTTTAATTGTATTTAGTAATAATTTTGTAAATTTCTCTTCAGAATTGGAGGCAATAAATAGAATTTACTCACTCACCCATTCACTCACCCATTCACTCACTCACTCACTCACTCACTCACTCACTCACTCACTCACTCACTCACTGACTCACTCACTGACTCACTCACTCACTCACTCACTCACTCACTCACTCACTCACTCACTCACTCACTCACTCACTCACTCACTCACTCACTCACTCACTCACTCACTCACTCACTCACTCACTCACTCACTCACTCACCCACTCACTCACCCATTCACTCACCCATTCACTCACTCACTCACTCACTCACTCACTCACTCACTCACTCACTCACTCACTCACTCACTCACTCACTCACTCACTCACTCACTCACTCACTCACTCACTCACTCACTCACTCACTCACTCACCCATTCACTCACCCACTCACTCACCCATTCACTCACCCACTCACTCACTCACCCACCCACTCACCCACTCACTCACCCACCCACTCACCCACCCACCCACTCACCCACCCAACCCAACCCACTCACCCACCCACCCACCCACCCACCCACCCACTCACTCACTCACCCACTCACTCACTCACCCACCCACCCACCCACCCACCCACTCACCCCACCCACCCATCCACCCACCCACCCACCCACCCACTCACCCACCCACTCACTCACTCACTCAAACTCACTCACTCACTCACCTCGTCATTTGTTTATTTATTCATTCATTTCTTTATCTTGTTTCAACAGTTGACATGAGCTGCAGTGACATCGATACATTGCACAACATTATGATTGCCATGGTGGTTGTATTTGGTATCTTAACAATAGTAACTTTTACTGCTTCGATTTATGGCTGTATGGGCACTTGCTGTGTTCCTGCTGTAAGTAAATTTATTTAACAAAATCTACTTATCAATCTACTTATTCGTTCGTTCGTTCGTTCGTTCGTTCGTTCGTTCGTTCGTTCGTTCGTTCCTTCCTTCCTTCCTTCCTTCCTTCTCTTCTTCTTCCTCCCTCCCTCCCTCCCTCATTTATATTCAATCTCTCTCCATCGCTCTTCCTTTATTAATCCCCTTGTTTCGTCGTCTGCCTGTTATCCCCCTCCCATAACATTTTACGGTTATATTTCTAGGACACCATTGTGGTTGTAGCTGGTGGAATACCAGTTCAAGGAGGAAGTACAGTCGTTGTTCAATCCAATCAATCTACAATGCATGGCTACGCAGCCCCTCCACCAAGCTACGCTCAACAATTTGGCGACGGCAACCCACTCGTGAAGAACATGGCTATTTGATAACCACACGGAAACCAATTCTCAAAAGATCCTTTTTTGACGTTCTAGTTTGTAGGTCTTACAGGCCATAGGGCCTGAAGATGATGAAATGATTAGTATGTAGGAGTTTATAGCTGACAAGCTTTTGTTGTTCTTTCTTATGGCAGTTATGTGATGTATTAACCAGTATTCTTATCCTAGCGTAATATATACCTGTTGTGTTAAACAATTCGCGTAAAACGTAAATTGTTTCATGGGATGAGAATAACAATGTTTTCCTAGAATTTGGTAATCATTAAAATAGTGTTTAGATAAAGCAAAGTGAAAAGGTGGTAAAGTGCTGAGAAAAGTTTTAATAACGAAATACTGACGTTTCAAGCAGAGCCCTTCATCAGAGTAAAAAGTAGAGTGTTGTGTAGGCAGTGTTTAGATAAAGCAAAGTGAAAAGATGGTAAACTGCTGAGAATAGCTTTAATAACGATATACTGACGTTTCAAGCAGAGTCCTTCATCAGAGTAAAAAGTAGAGTGTTGTGTAGGCGGTGTTTTAGATAGAGCAAAGTGAAAAGATGGTAAACTACTGAGAATAGTTTTGATAACGAAATACTGACGTTTCAAGCAGAGCTCTTCATCAGGGTAAAAAGTAGAGTGCTGTGTAGGCAGTGTTTTAGATAGAGCAAAGTGAAAAGATGGTAAACTGCTGAGAATAGCTTTAATAACGATATACTGACGTTTCAAGCAGAGTTCTTCATCAGAGTAAAAAGTAGAGTGGTGTGTAGGCAGTGTTTTAGATAGAGCAAAGTGAAAAGATGGTAAACTGTTGAGAATAGTTTTGATAACGAAATACTGACGTTTCAAGCAGAGCCCTTCATCAGAGTAAAAAGTGGTGAACTGGGTGAAATTGATTGGTCCAGTTTCACAAACAAACAATATCGCACACACGCACTGTGATTCACCTGCACGGTCCTGTTCGACATTTTCCAGCGCTGCCTGCATGCGATCATCACGTGCTCTACGTGTAAACCAGACAACCACTGATCTCAATAAAACTGGATGGGGCATGAGGTCGGATTTAGCGTGCCAGTTGTATGATGACGTGACCACTACCCAAGATGGCTGCCACTGAAGTTCATAAGCTTTCGTAGATTGAAAACAGACAAAAAGAGTTATTTTAAGAAAAGTTAAACGAATGTAATGACACAAGAAGTACTCAATAAGGTTTAAGACGCTAATTTCTTGTATTTGTTTCTTTTACTGAGCTGTAAAACATTTAAATTTCGTTGTTTTTCTTCACTGCCGACAACGAAGAAACTTCATGATAATATAAACTGAAAAACAGACTATAAAATCTACGAAGAATTCAATTCCAAGTCTTAAATTGTACCTTTTATAGTAATCTTAATGCCTTAACAATATCTCGTGTTGTGTACTTGCCATCTTTTGACTGTATTTGTTGTTAAACAGTGAAAACTAAACGAACCGGCATCTGTTGTTTGCTTTACGGCTTTTCTGACTCCCCGGGCACAGAGTACTTAATATTCCTCCCCCGGGATAATCTGACCGTGCTGACGTCAAGATTGCTTATGCCAGTCAACTTTGGGATTGGGAACAAGTTCTAAGGCCGCAATGCGTCATATGTTCCACTACGTAAGATGGCGGCGACTGGCACGAAATGTTTGACTGCTGGCCATAGAGAATGGCCTATCCAGTTTATATAGAGATCAGTGCAGACAACCCAGTAAGCGACGAAGATACAGTACCGGTCGCGTATATCTTAACACATTTTTGCGTATTCTACGCGTACAGTATACCACGCTTTGCTACGCGTTTTGTGCCGGTTATAAGCTTGTTGCTGAAAGCACAACAATCAGTTTACCTGTGAAGTCGCGTTATGGTATTCCACCGTACGCCAAATAATACATGTATGTTGCGATGTAATATAGTCAAACCGGATATTTCCCTGCGTACGACTTTGCAATATTGATACGCAACATTACAATTTTGATTGGCAGATTCAATCAGCAACTTGCAAACTACCATTTGCGTTCACTATACGTTTGACAGATCAAATCAATGACGAATAGGGGGTGTAACTTTCCGTTGTTATTGCTTCCGTTTCAAGTTTCAACGTTGCCTTGTTATTTTCTCACGGGCCATGGCAAACATGGAATACAAAATAAATGTGTTCTGCAGGTCATATCGAAGTGAACTACCCTTTTCAGACGATCTGCGTTCGCTGATCATTCCAATTCTCACAATTAAGCCAAAGACAAGTTATTCCAGGTTTTTAAGTGAACTTTTCTTCAAATTCTTGATATTCTCACATTCAGATGACTATGTCGACGTTTCAAATGATTTTATCGCCTTACAAACCTGCCTAAGCCACAATCGAGCGTTCGAGGTAAACGTTGTTGATCTTTGTTTTGATGTTTCCTGTGATGTTTCAAAGAAACTGGGCGTCGCAAAATAGTACTTTGTTTGCTTGGAATTTGCGATGCATATATTTTAACTAGTAAACCTTGATATTTTCTTTTAAAATGAGTAAGAATAGACAGGCATTTTATCGTATTGTGGCTTTGTCGTATTTACAAGGAGTTCGATTCTCATTTTAAGTTGTATTAATCCTAAACTTTGAATATACAAGGGGTTTTTAAGCTTGTCAATTTCAATCAGGTTGTTATGCTCACGCCATCAAGTTTCGTATCCAGTCTTTCTACTATCCATGGTTATATGCAAGCTAGAGTTAACTGCCAGATCTTCGTTGTTGGTTGGAGGTAGGTGCCATAGGTGGCCAAGGCTAATCAATCTAGCCGTAAGCGCAATCCCGACGTTTGGGGCAAGCAATTGAGCAATCCCGACGTTCGGGGCAAGTAATTGAGCAATCCCGACGTTCGGGGCAAGTAATTGAGCAATCCCGACGTTTGGGGCAAGCAATTGAGCAATCCCGACGTTCGGGGCAAGCAAATAAACTTACTCTAAATATGACTAAAACCGAATTTACGTATGTTAATTGGATCTAGGCAAAGGAAAGCCACTCTGGCTTATCCACCTGCTCTTGAAATAAATGGTACAACAATAGATCATGTTTCTTCAACTAAATCTCTTGGAGTACTTATTGATGAAAATCTTACATGGAGTAGGCATATCGAAAAAATAGCAAAAAAAAATTGCTTCTAGTATTGGGGCTTTACGAAGAATAAGACCATTTGTTCCCTTTGGAACATTGCTTTTTATCTACAATTCTTTAGTTCAGCCATATTTCGATTATTGTAGTGTAGTTTGGGGAACTTGTGGAAAAACTTTATCTGAGAAGTTGCAAAAACTTCAGAATCGCGCAGCCCGAGTGTTGACCTTTTCAAACTATGATACCAATGCTGATAGTCTATTTGAAAGTCTAATGTGGAATAATCTAAGTACACAACAACAAATCCAAAAAGCCTTGATGGTCTTTAAATCTTTAAACGGTCTTACCCCACATTATTTACGTTCTAAATTTTTGAATCGTAGCGATATAACTTCTTATTCACTACGAGACTCTGTGAACAAACTAGCTGTTCCTTTACCGCGCACCAACTATTTTAAGAATAGTTTTAGCTATAGTGGTGCCGTCCTTTGGAACAGCTTACCTTGTGAGGCAAGGCAAGCTAACTCTCTGAACGAGTTTCGACAGTTATTGAATTCTTATATTGAAGATGGGCACGGCATTCATGGAAAACAGGTTTAATTAATAATAGCATGTATTAGTGTATTAGCAATAGATTGTATTAATGTATTTTGTATGATTTCAACATTTTTGTATATAGTTTTAAACACCTGATGATTTTACCGTGGGTAAATAAAGTTTCAATTCAATTCAATTCAATTCGGGGCAAGTAACTGAGCAATCCCGACTTCGGGACAAGACTGTAAGCAGTAAGAGGTCACCATGACAACTCTGCCAAGGCAGACCTCCCGGCACCTGTCACACTGAGTAATCAGTGGAATATGTATTATTGTATTATGTATAACACGAGTCTATAACTTTACTTACCTGAAAAGGGTGGGGGAAGGAGGAGGGGGGGGGGGGGGGGGGACAAGCGGCAATCCAAAATACAAAGACGCGAGAGCTGAGCAACAGGCTAGCAAGCCAGCAAAGATAGCAGCAACGCTACAGACACAAGCCCCGCCAAATGGAAACCGTGCGTGTGCGCCCCTGGGCCTCCTCAAGACCTTGGGACTCCCCAAGATCGTAAGGGGTAGTCCGCTGGCTAACTACATCGGCAGTTAACTTTGCTTAAATTACATTTAACCACATATTTGGTTTGACTATACTGACAGTACACTACTTAAAGTAAAAACAATTGTTAAAAAGGTTATCAACAGGGCACAATAATACGTGAAAAAGATCATTAATAATGTACTCAAGGTTTCCATAATTTTAGTTGACCATCTTCACTAAATGTTGCAATCAGATTGTTATGAGGATGATGGCGGACACCAATTACGTCTTTCTCATGAACCTGAGAAGAAAACACACAAAACGTGAGCAGGAAACTTGAGCACGAGATTTCAGCACGAAACTTCAAAACAAAACGTCAACACGAGACGTCAACACGAAACTTAAGCACGAAACGTCTGCACGAAACTTTAGTACGAGACGTCAACACGAAACTTAAGCACGAAACGTCTGCACGAAACTTTAGTACGAGACGTCAACACGAAACTTAAGCACGAAACTTCGACACGAAACGTCTGCACGAAACTTTAGTACGAGACGTCAACACGAAACTTCGACACGAACGTTAAATTCAAGCTTCAGCACGAAACTTAAATTCATTAATTGCGATCAACCGTTAGGCGTGAGAGTTCAAATGCGTTTGTTTACGTTTCAAACGTGCAAGTTTAACTAGAACATTTTGACGGTTTAACAACAGCCTGATGAATCACCCGCCATTTTTTGACAGGTGATGTTCGACAGATGACCAGTTAAAGGACATTGGCAACAAAAATTAAGTTTGTCTAATTTGAAAGCTCGTAAAATTGTAATAGAAGATCTTTACAACTTTTTCGTATCTTTCTTCGTTTTCAAGATATTTCAATTTGTTCAATATGTAAATGAGATGATCTCTGACGTCAGGAGCAGGGTACAGTATTTTCACACGTAGAAAAATCAGTTATATCTCTAAATTTGTTCAACGAAATCACTTGAAACTGTGCACATAAAAACGCATTGTGACACTGAACATTTCATAACTGATGTTGCTTTGTGTGAAAATACAGAATACTGTACCCTGCTCCCATCTCATTTACATATTAAACAAATTGAAATATCCTGCAAACGAAGAAAGATACAAAAAAGTTGTAAAATATCTTCTATTACAATTTCACGAGTTCTTTCAAATTAAACAAACTAAATTTTTATTGCCAATATCCTTTAAACTTGCAGGTTTGAAACGTAAACAAACGCGTTTGAACTCTCACGCCTAACCGCAAATGGTAGTATTCTTCCAGCAGCATGTACCTGCAAGGATTGTTCTAGCTTTCCAGTGGCCGTGCTAAAACAATACAACGTCATATCTTCACCAACACAATAGATCCAGTCTCCCCTGGGAGAAAGACTACAGCACGTGAAGTCACCTCCTTCTCTTTTACCTGACGTAAAACTACGAACAATCTGAACAAAATAGAAAAATTAATCAGTGCTTAACCAAGCAACGAAAGAGAGAGCGAGTCAACCAGCTAGCCAACCAACCAACCAACCAACCAACCAACCAACCAACCAACCAACCAACCAACCAACCAACCAACCAACCAATCAATCACTCACTCACTCACTCAATCACTGACTCACTCAATCAATCAATCAACCAATCAATCAATCAACCAACCAACCAACCAACCAACCAACCAACCAACCAACCAATCAATCAATCAATCAATCAATCAATCAACCAACCAACCAATCAATCAATCAATCAAACAAACAATCAACCATCCATCCAACCAACCAACTAATCAACCATCCAATCAATCAATCAACCAACCAATCAATCAACCATCTAACCAACCAACCAACCAACCAACCAACCAACCAACCAACCAACCAACCAACCAACCAACCAACCGTCCGTCCGTCCGTCCGTCCGTCCGTCCGTCCGTCCGTCCGTCCGTCCGTCCGTCCGTCCGTCCGTCCGTCCGTCCGTCCGTCCGTCCGTCCGTCCGTCCGTCCGTCCGTCCGTCCGTCCATCCATCCATCCACTCAACCAACTAACCATCCACCCATTACTTAATATAGTAAGGTTATATATACTGCCGAAACAGAGAACGTAGGAATCTAACGCTTCTCTCTGACGAAGGGCCTTCGCTCGAAACGTTAGATTCCTACGTTCTCTGTTTCGGCAGTATATCTAACCTTACTATATTTCGATTGTTGTTTCTACACTGCCTACGCAGCACACTACTTTTATTTCACCCATTACTTACCTGTCCTTGCATATTCATAATAACGGCTGTACTGGATCGATTGCAAACTACAAACTGTTCCATATTCTTTGGCATCGGATGAACAGAGTTGACAGCGATATCCGTTGCTACGCTACCAACGGCTGGTTTAAATGTGTGAACACACTCTGTTGTTTTCACATTCCAAACCTTAACACAAAAGAAGAGAATATTTCAGATTATACAACTGATCTCATACTAGATGTACTGCGAGTGTTTTGAATAAACATCCATTTGGTAAGTTCATGGGCGTAGTAATTACTCAGGCTACCTGTGGTAGCCGAGTCTAAATTTCGGCTCTGTTATTTTTTTTTGTGTCAACAAACTTGACCCGACAGGCTTCGCGAAACCGAGATTTCATGGCGAGTTGTCTCTTGAACGAAGCTTTTCTTGCCATTTTATCGATGTTTCGTCTCAAACAAAGATGTCAGAATAGTCGGACTGTCAGCGAATCAAGGTGTACTAAAAATAATTGGAAACTTTAAACTGAAGGAGTGAAGGACGTCAGAGAACAGTCATGTTTAATAATTGCGAAACCGAGGTTTGGCCGAGTTGTCTCCGGATGATCAGTGGTTGTCTCTTTCGAACGAAGCTTTTATTGCCATTTTATCGATGTTTTTGAATATTTGAAAGACATTTCACTGTTTCTCAGTTGTTTACTTGTTATATTTCGATCTGGGTTATATTCCGCCGTCTCGATCAAGACAAACTGATTATAAACAATTTATAAACAACGTTGAAAATTATATATTTATAAGCTGTGTTAGTTCCTGGGTAGCACCAAATACTGTAATGCAAAAAATACTGATAAACATGTACTACGTCCACACGCGTAAAAACGCACAACTTGTTCACGGTTGTCAACAGGCGTGAACAATGTTGTGCTGCTCGCCGTGAACAAGTTGTCAACAAGTTGTTCACTTATGGTTCGAACAACTTGTTCACGGATAAATCAACAGTCATGAACAAGTTGTTCCAACAGCACATTTTTATAGCCAACAACGTTGTTCGCACATGATACAACATGTTGTAACAGCATGACGAAATAACAACGATGAACAACAATGTTACAACAATGGTGAACATGGTTGATGTATCAACACGTTCTTCGGTTGTTACAACATGCGTGAACAACGGTTGTTGTTTCATCAAGCTGTAACAACTTGTTGAAACAATGATGAACAATGTTGTTCATTTATCAATGTTGCTCACATACAGTATGTCAACAAGTTGTTACAGCATTGTTCAGACAACAATGCTGTAACAACTTGCGAGATTTTTACGCGTGTAGATTAACGCTGTGAAGTTAGCTGCCAGTTCGCCGCTGCACTGTAGCTCGTTCAATCCAGCTTTTTCACTAATGGCAGGCGAACTGGCAGCTAAGTTAACGGGGTTGTCGAATGATCGCTTGAATCTACCGAATCTAGCACTGTATAGATTGCACTGTAGGTTATTTTGTACTTTTTAACAAACGCTTAATATGTGCACGCTGTTTCGTGCATAGGCTATGCCGAGCTGCATTGCTATGAGTAGCCCGAGTGGACGCCTAAGCAAGCGTCTTGTTTTGAAAAATAACGTTGTCTAAGCCGAGAAAATCAAAGCTAAATTTATGTAAATCAGGAGGATATTTTATATAGAACCACAGACATGGTACTGATATCCGTTGTGTGTTTTCCTTTGTGAATTCCTACAGTCAAACTGGATGTTCTCTTGCATGCTACTGTACTTTGCAATATCGTGCCGCAACATTGCAATGTTGATTGTCAATTTGGCTTGAGCAATTTGCAAACGTCTCGTGAAGAATCTTCAGTAGATTCCTTTATAGTCAGTTTCAGCTTGCTTTTGAAATTCGTTTGTCAACATTCGTTGGAAGGTTGGGAGCTTGGTACGGAAGTTCGTTGTGAAGTTCGAATTTAATAAGCTTTGAATTGAATTCCTTTGGTAAAATCACGGGGAAGAAGATTATTTGTTCTATAGAATATAATAATAGATATTTGGTTAAGCAGAAACAAATTGCCGACTTCAATTTGTATCTACCTCGCAACGTAGTTCGGAACATTGCAACGTAAGTTCGGAATGTTCATTTCAATTATACGTATCGGATTTCAAAAGCAAGCTGAAACGGACTATAAAGGTTCGTCTTTCTTTTGAGTAAATATACAAATTTATGTTTAAAATATTACTGTTGGTGGGTAGATAGTAAATTCAGCCATGCAAATGGTAGTTTAAGTAAAGAAATGTTGAATTTCGGAAATAAATATTCCCGAAACGTTTGCAAATTGCTCACCTCAACTTGTCAATCCACATTGCAATGTGAAATAAAAGTAGCGTGCTGCGTAGGCAGTGTAGAAATAACAATCGAAATATAGTAAGGTTAGATATACTGCCGAAACAGAGAACGTAGGAGTCTAAAGCCCTAATCAAACGAGAACGCAAGTCATCGCAAGTTGGCAGTGACGCTATCTCAGCCAGCCACTCTGAATAGTTTCCCGAAAATATTATGTACAGTGACAAAGTTAAAACTTGTTTAAAACACTCATGAAACCTTTATTTTGTTAATTTGGGGAGTTCGAACGACCGCCACAGAAATTCTGACTGCCAACTTGC